>VMDR010002244.1:20035-96923 GCA_007922815.1 Macrotus californicus | reverse complement strand
TTTATTTATTCACAGGGACCTACATTATAAAATCGATTTTACTTTTCATCCATCTGGTACAGCATAGCCAATGAGCTCCTTGTGCTCTCTTATCTGTACTCAGTGTAACTGCCCTTATTCTGGAATTGTGTTTTTTAAGATTGGCATTTGTTTATAATGGATTAGTCAT
The DNA here is from genome assembly GCA_007922815.1 of Macrotus californicus. NCBI lineage: Eukaryota > Metazoa > Chordata > Mammalia > Chiroptera > Phyllostomidae > Macrotus > Macrotus californicus. The sequence goes on along the minus strand of VMDR010002244.1, from coordinate 96,754 downwards.
AAATGTAAGAAAGTCTTGCTCGATACTGTTTTACAAATGACTCTATCTTAATGTTTTAGAAGTAATTATTCTTTATTGGGTGCAGTAGAGTTGATACTTGACAGTCACATAATAAAAGCAGTTGGTTAGTTTTAGTGTACCTTCAGATAAAATATTACAATAAAAAATGGACAGAATTTAGTGTTTGGAGGATGATTTACTTCAGCTCTGTCTGGAAATGTCTTCCTAAATATCTCTGAGTCATGTCATTCTTTAAATTATGAGCTGATTCTTAGAAGAGAAAATGGTATAATTATATTAGAATCTTGTAACTGAAGACAATATAAATTTGGAACTTCTGAGAACGTGGTTTGATGATTTTTACTCCTTTTCCCCATTGCTCCTTAAAAGATTGAAGCATTGAGGAGCCGAAGTTGGGGTTTGGTGCCATGGGAAGAGGGTTTTATTAGACGGGTGTGTCTTCGTCCTAACTAGAAGGGGCTTTGAGAAATGTTATAACCAGCGGGCACCAAGACTGCAGCGGGGTGCTTTGATTTCTTGGCAGGCCTGAGGCATCTTCATGCCTCCCTGCTGGGCGCTCAGTCGGGATGAAGAACAACTCATCACGGTTCTCATCGGTTCCCCTTGCCCCTTCAGCCCTCAGCAGAGGTTTTCTAGCTGTCTGACGCAAACTTTCTTGGGTCGATGACAGATAAATTCAGGAACGTCGGAAATGAGTCACGGTTGTAACTCTGTTATTATTTTGTTATTTCTAGGTTTATAGGAGTAACATAATTTTACTGACTTATTGTTGGCATGTTTAGTGTTTTGTCTCTGTTCTGGAGTGAGTAAACTGTGTTTAAGGGAACAAAAGTCATATCTTGCTTCCACGTTGGTGAGAAAAGCCAGTATGGAGAAAGCAGGATTTTAGATTATCGACTTACAGAATATACCACGAAAAGGTGTCCGGATCAAATATTCCAAGATCTTATATTTTATGATTTAATATGTCCTGTTGCATTTTGCAGATAAAATCATATACTGCTTACCTGCAATACATCATTTTAAAATCCTACTTAGGTGAATACAAACTTAGAGCACAGGAACCTTTCCTTTAAAAAATCCACCACACAACCCAGTGGTTTTGTCTGCAATGCGAAGTGTCCTCTCTGAGCAGGGGTGGGACAGAAATCTCACACCCAGGGCTGGGCACGTCCTGCCTCGGTTTTCTTTTCCCGCATCCGCTTCCTTGGCGCACTTCGTGACCCCTGCAGGCACGGCTCACAGTCTGCTCGCCGGGGCGGCCTCCTTTCGGCTCCGTCTGATCGGGAGCCCTTCTTCAGCCTGTACATCGCCAGCGCTTGCGCACTCCGCCCCACGGCCTAGCGTGGATGGGACATTTGAATGGAGTGGGGGGCATTATGGCAAAATCAGACGTAGCGGGGGACGCATATGATAAAGGGAGCCATATCTCCCAGGACCCCACCCTTTGGAGGCCCGGGCTGTGAAAAGCTGCGGAACGTGGTACAGCAGAAGGGGTTGGGTGGCTGGAGGCAGGGGTTTGAAGGGAAGGAAGGGGCCTGCTGTCTTGGGTTTGCCCTGCTGGCATGTCATTTGGAATCAGTTTTATTTTATTAGCTTTAATTCGAATTAGACATTTTACTCATTAAAGCATTAAAATAGGAACATTATTCTTGGAGTACCCATGTTGCTTCCAAAGTGTAGTCATTTGTCCTCTTCATCTGGTCACAGCAAAATAAGGGTTCTTTTTGCATCAGTAATAACTTCAGTTCCTGAAGCTTTGACGTGTGCATTTACTACCCCCGGAATGCCAGAATTAGATTAGTAATGTAAATGTCAGTTACAGTTAACGGAGATTAATATGTTTCAGGCCATCAGTATGGCATTAATGTAACTGTGATTTATTGAGTACTTCGGGCTAAAACAACTCACTAAAGAACAATAATTTTGAGCTTTAACGGTGCCGGTTCTGAAAGCACAGTCGGCAGTGTGTTCCTGTTTGGGCCCTCGGGTCGTTTCTGATGTTCAGCAGCACGTTCTGTTTCTTTCACCAAAAGGAGGGTTTGAGTATGTAATCTCAGGTTTGCTATAATTAGTTCCGATGACAGAGTTAAATACCTTGGCCAAAACTATAAATCAGTAGTTAAACAGGTTTCTGCAACTGATCATAAATCTCAAAGTCCATATTTTAAACACACTTAATTTTTAGAGTGACAGCTCAGGGAGGGACAGGCCAAGGGCAGGAATGAAATGTTATCTGAACTTCAAGTAACAACAGCTTAGAACCTCACATTCAAAAACTTACTGATGGCCTGCTGCCTTTTGTCGAGAGTGTTATCTTTTAAATCTTTTAGTAACTGAGCTTATTATTTACTCTGATAAGACAAGTTTGAATTCTTAAAATATGAAAATTAATTTTCAAAACGTCCACATTTTCATTTGCTAGGTAAAGATACTAGTTTTTAAAATGTATGTCGTACTCAACTATCAAAATTATTGTATATGGTTGATATTTAAATAAGATTCCAATTGCATTTTTTTTTTTTCTTTAACGAAAAAGGGTAGGAAAACCAGGCGATGTCTGTCGGACACCGTTTCGGGAAAACCATGTAGTGCAGCCCCATAGTGAAGCTCCCGGTTTTCTGTGCTGGCCGCGGTCACCCTCAGTCTCAGAGTCTGGCAGAGGAGTGAGTGCTTTCCATATCAGTGTAATACTTTTTCCAGCCAGCTGTTGATTTATTGGCTTAAAATTTACACTCTGCTAAAGTCTTAGCTGACTTTCATGAGACAAATAGTAATATTTGGACAAAATGTGTACATGGAAATCCTTTCCAGAACCCAATGTAGATTGGAATTTGTGGCATCAGTGCATCCCAACAGGTGACGGGGTCTTGAAGTGCTTAGTGAGAGACTTCCTGCTCGGAAGTGGGGTCTATGGTAGAGTAAATGTCAGTGAACGACCAAAAGCTTATTTGATTCATGTATGTCCGTGGCCTGTGTAGCTTCCTGAGACAGCGCGGCGTGACTCATTTTCCGTGTTTGAGGGGGTGCTCTGTAGGTTTTGATAGAATGGGCAGAGCTGCGTTCTTTAGTCTTTATTATTTTATCCTCCCTCCTCCCCCCTCACCTTAAAAGCAGAGGAGCCCCACACGACCGCAGTGTGGTGGCTGTCGTCAGCACAGAGGCTTGCTGGGGAGGGGACTCTTGACTCCAGGCAGGAGGAACACGGCAGGCACACCCAGCAGGCCTAGAGTGCTGGGAAGAAACCCAGAGGACCAGGCCATTGAGCTCCCGGGTTTAAGTGAAGCCCTGGCCTCTCAACAGTAGCTCCTTCTGTTCCCTGGTGAGTACTCGGGGATGTGTGTTCGTTTTGGTAGAATTTCTTCAGACACAGCGCTGCTGCTGGAGTGGCTTCCCGCCACACTGGCCTTTGGGATCCTGAGCCCTGGACCGTAACGACAGGCCTTCATTGGGAGTGCCCACTAAATGCTGTGCCGTATGCTGTGTTTTAAGATGTGCTTGTAAAATCCAGAATTAGCTGAGGAATAATTATCTTTTTATTAGTGTTAGTAACCCCTTTTTAGATTTAAGTCCAGAAAGCCTAAGATTTTTTAAATTAGCTATGTGCCTTTTGTATGTAGAGCAGGTTTCTTAAGGAGGCACAGAAGAGAAGGAATGAAGGGGGAAGGGAGGGTGGACCCGAGAGACGCCTCAGCCCTGGGAGCCCCTGTGCTGGGTTTCCCCCTGGGCCTGCTCCCTGGCCTCCTTCTGGAAGCCCCAGCCCATCCCCCTCTGAGCCCATGGGCTGCCTCCCGCTGAATTGCTGCCGGGGGCCTTCTCTGTGACAGGTACTGAGTGAGGTCATCTTTTCCCACCTCTAATTCTGAAGGGTGTGTCTGTCCAGTTATTACTTGTTCATTGAACTTAAAGGGTTAGAAACCAGCAGCTACAGTACAAGCTGTAATTATTGATGTCTGTTCATATTCATCTGTTAGTCCTGGCATTTGATCAAGAAGTTAATACATCACTTTGTCTTCAGGCTGAAGGAGCCTCAGCTCATAATGTTTTATTGTTTGATGGGGTAGCATACAATTATGACTGCCCAGAATAAAAACCGTTTTCATTTGTAATGTGGGTGATACCAGAAGCAATTACGAACGTCACAAGGAATAGTGAGACAGTGAGGCCGCGTGTGTTTTTGAATTCCTTTCTCCGTAATCTCGGAGAGATGTTCGCTGCAGGCCTTCCGTGTGCCAGACGCTGAGCAAATTCCCTCAGATGCCAGATGAACGAGCACAGTCTGATGGGAAATGAATGTAAACCATGTTGGGACAGCTTGATGTTTTAAGTGGGCTTTTAGGAAACCGGTCACATTTTCTTTGCTAAAATCAAAGAAAGAATCTGCACGTAATAAAGGCAGTAACCTAGGTGTGAACATTTTGGTGACACGGGTGCACAGCCTCCCCAGGAGGCGGAGTTTCCTAGCGGGGCAGCCATCCATGTCCCTCACTAGCTTAGTGACCCATCCGCAAGGCTCCCTTCGCAGGGGGTAGGGCGGGGAGACTTGACCCCCGGCCTTGTACCTGTTTCTTCGGCTCAGAGACGAGGGCCACAGAGGGATGAATACAGCTGTTGGTGCACAATACTCGGTAACTTTAGGTGTCGAGTTTTTCTCAGACTGTACTGACGTCCTTTTGTGGGGACAGCTGTGTCACAGCGCCTGCCCACGTTAGGGTGATGTTAGCTACTCCTGGAGATACCCCTCCCACCTGGGCCGACTCAAACACAAGAGAAGTTTCTTTCTTGCTCACAGGACAGAGGATGCTGTTCTGCCAACAGGGAACTGTGCTCCATGCAGTCGTTCCGAGACCCAGGCCGATAGCAACTCTCACCTTCTCTCCCCGGTAACCTGGGTGACACGGAAGCGCACTCCTGGGCAGTCAAGGGCCTGGCAGGCCTGGCGTGGGAGTGCGACAGTCCTCCTGGTCACTCTGCACTGGCTAGAACTTGGTGACTTCACCACACCTCCTGCCAGGAGGCTGCAAAATGTGCACTGGCTGTTCCCCGGGAAGAAGTTGAAATAACTTAGTAACTAGCTGGCAGTGTCTGCCAAGTTACCTCAGTCACACGTGATCTCGACTTGGTGGTAACTATCTCCGAGGCAGGATGTTGAATAGCACAAACCACAATTGGATTTGATGTGGGCGCTGCTTCTTGGATGTGTTGACAGAGCCAATCGAAGTTGTCGCCCCGTATTACCAGGTAGCGTGCGTGGTCCCAAGGATCTGTGGTCCGTGGTAAGGGCCGAAACAGAAGTACGTGCCCGGGGAGGCTCAATGAGAACGTAGTCACCTGCGCAAAGTCAGGGCTTCCTGGCAGGGGCGATGCTTAGTATAATTCGTAAGGGTAACGGACTTCGCTCGTGAGGCCAATTGAAGCAAGAGCGTCCCAGGCCGAGGGGCCACATCAGGCATGGGGGCTCAGCAGGGGATTTAGCGGTGGGTGGTCTGGGCGGTGGAGGCCCAGCAGCCGAACTGTGATACTCGGGGTGGCTGGAACCCGTTGGCATATGGCCTTGTGAGACCTGCTGGGGAGTTGGGACTTCTGAGTCCAGGGAGTGGGGAAGGTGGTAGAGGCGGGTGATGTGGGTCATGTTTACTAATTTCCTCACGTCAAATCTGACATTTTGTGATGCCATATTTGGCAACGTGGGTCATGTTTAGACATTCTGTATCAAGGTACCTGTGGAGTTAGCACCCGGACAGTGTCTACACAGATGTGGACGGGGGAAGAGAGGTTTGTTGTAGAAGACAGGTGGAGGAACGGGGCTTTTAAAGGTGGAGTGTCAAGAGCAACAAATTTTGCCAAGCTGTCAAGCCAGCCATGGGAGGTGGCCAACACTCGGTGTCAGAGGGCCCCGGTGGCCTGGGCCAAATCAGAGATCCAAGTCATGGTCACAGTAGGTGGTCTCAGGTGGTCTCCTAGAAGCAACGTCTCGGATGTCTTGTGGAATGACTCACAAAGGTGTGCGCTTCTGGAGAAACCTGCAAGCCAGGGAGTAAAGCCAACGTGAGAGGGGAAGAGCCCAGCAAGGAAAAGCCTTGGCACCATGAGCCATCCTTAAAGCAAAGGGGCTGGCTTCTTAATGGCCACATCTCGGCCAGTCTGTAGCTGGGCTGGCCCCAGGGCAACGGGACGTCATGTCCCTGGCAAGGTGGCCCACCCTCAGTGGAGGGCAGGTCTCCAGAAAGGGGCAGCTGTGGACTGTTAGCAGCCGAAACAGCAGCTGGGGCCTGGGTCCGCAGAGCCAGTGAAGGGCCACGCGGGGAGGCTGAGTGTGCATGTGCGGTCGTGGCCGTTGGGCCTGTCCAGGGGAGCCTGTTGGACAAGCAGTGTGGGTGCTGGAGTGAAGTCGGAAGGGTTTGAATAATCCGCACCACTCCTGGTGTCCTGATGAAATGGGAAATCTCAGGTACAACTAAAGGTGCTAGGTTAGAAGCCTGCTGGATTTGAAATCCTCAGTGCTGTGATTATTGGTTCTAAGAATAAATGAAACCCTTTAGTAACCCTCCCTGAGATAGTATGAAAACTAATGAGCTGTTTACAGATTAAAAAAAAAGCCTCGTGAGAGCACTGTGCATACAGCAGGTGCTGCACAAGGGAAAGGGGTGAAAATTAAAACCACCTCCTGCTGTTGGATATGTGCTGAAGTGTGTAGGTGAATAAACACATGTATCGATACACAGAGCAGAGAGACTCCCAGTGTGAGTTCCATGGGTCCGTGGTCAGGTCCGCTGGGGAAACATTACCTGTTATCGCCACGGTGACCTGGGCCATGTATTGTCACACCAAGGGCTCCAAGATGTCAGTAAACCCCTGTTGATGTTTGTCACAGTGCTTCTCAAACTTGTTTAATAATGTGATCATTTTCATTCTCTAAACCTACCATTTATTAACAGTCTACATACTGAGTCACACACCCTGGGAAACACAAATCTAACTACCATACCTGAGGGGTGGTAACAGTTCAGACCGTCTAACGCTTCTCCTGCTCCTGGACCTTGTCTGGGAAGGGCCTCTGTGTGTTCCCCTTCTGGTGTGTGTGCCGAACCCCTCCCCTCCCCTTCCCGATCTCCCTTGATTTGGGTCTCATCTTAAATCTTCATACTCCCTAGTTTTCCTTGATGTTTGCCCCCAGGGCTTGGAAATCACATCCTCTGCACCCTTGTATTATGTAGATTTCCGAGTCCAAGCCAGACTTACTGAATCTCTGTGGTCTGCCCTGACAGGGTTGCAGGCCAAGACTTTATGTAGGTAGTTGGATGGGTGATGGATGGGAGGTGGGTGGGTGAGCGGATGGGTGGGGAATAAATACCTGGCCCTCCCAGTTAAACCATTTTCTTGATTTTTTAAGTTAGATCATTTATTTATTTTTAGAGATGGGGAGGGAGAGAGAGAAACATCAATGTGTGGTTGCCTCTCATGCACCCTCCACTGGGGACCTGGCCTACAACCCAGGCATGTGCCCTGACTGGGAATCGAACCAGTGGTGTTTGGATTCACAGTCTGGCGCTCAGTCCACTGAGCCACACCAGCCAGGGCTCCATTTTCTTGATAGCCTTATTCAGTATTCATGACTGATTGGGAACTTAAGCTTTGGATCTACTGTCATAGTTCTATTTAATTTTTCTAAATACTTTGGTTATTATTCAGTGTTGTATAGGCTCCTGCCTTAAAGAGACACCTCGATTCTGTATACATCATAGGAAAGTCTACAGGTTGAAAAGCTGAAAGGTTTTCATCACTTTCCATACTCTCGGAAGCATCCCTCCAAGGAAGCCAACGCACATTTTACTTGTTTTATAGATGAGAAAACAGATGCTGGGAGGTTTAAGAGAGAACTCTAAAGCTGTACGTCTAGCATAAGAGGGCCAGGATTAGAAACCAGGCCAGGCCTTTGCTCTTTCTCCCTATTCCTGGGGCTCTCACATGTGACCCATGCACTAGCTGAAAGCAGAAGAATCACTTGTTAAAAATGAAACCTTCAGGGTCCCTCTCTGGTGCAGGGCCTGGGACGCTGCAGTTTCATAAGCTCCTTTGATCGGTACATACTAGTATTAAAGAATCATTGTCTTAAGAGTCACATCTCTTTCCTACTAGGGATGCCGGAGTGGGGAAGAGAAAAACAAGCCAATAAAACGTGCATATTTTATCACAAACTGGGGAGGTAGATGTACTATGCAGTGTAAGTGCTGAGCCCAATTCCGTAATATAAATGCTTGTATTCCCCAACAGGCTGGCTCTACTCAGTCAACCACTTTCATTTCCAAAAAAAAAGAGAAAGGTTCCATGTCAAAGAACTCAATTGGAATCCTCACTTGGTACTTACTTCCTTGCTGGCAGTGCTCTAGAAAAAAACAAATATCCAGTCCATATACATAAAAGTTGTATCCCCATGGCAGAGGGCTTAATTAACATCCTCAGATGTTTTTCACCTTGGAAGGCATTTTTATGAAATTCTAATATCAGGAGTGGCTCCAACTCCAACAAAAGCTTTGTAAATAGCCCAGCTCCATCAGCAGCAAGCCGCCGCCGCCTTCCGGATGCTGTGTCCCAGTTCCTTTACTTCCAAGACTGCTCAAGGATGGCACTAGAATATTCTTCAAAGTTAAGGGCGGTTAACAGAATCTGGAAGCAATGGGTTTCCCTCGTTCTCTTGCCTCCTGTTTTCAATAAATACGAATTGAGGGCTTGTTAGATGGCAGACGCTATTGGAAGCACTGAGGATATGGCACTGAACAAAAATCCTCACAGCCTTGGCAGGGAGGTACTATTATCATTTTTTCAGAAGAACCAAGATACAGAGAGGAAGGAAGCTACTTGAAGTTCCACCATTCACAGCAGCAGTGAAAGCTTCCAGTTGATAGCTAATCTGAGACTTAATATGATGAGGTAATGATTTGAAGTTTATGTGGTTATTTGTGAAGATTTTATTAACATGCATAAAGCTCATCCCCACATGATATATGGAACGTGCTCAACCAATGTTACTCAGCCCCCTGGCTGCAGTGCCACAGTTTAGCGGGCCATCCCTTTTCACGACCCTCCCTGTAGACTTTGCACGATGGTATGTATTAGGTGTTCAACAAAATTTTTTGGCCAAAAGTGCCTACTAACTAATTCATACATTTTTATTTCCTTCATCTTTTCTTTAGAGGCATTTCTGCTCTAAAGGGTCCTCAGTATATTTTTCTGAAACCAAAAGATCTTTGACAAAGCTCCTCATTTCTTTCCCTTCCTCTCTGCCACTAGCTTTTAACCTTCTGGAAGCTAGAGACAGACCCTTTCTCTGAGAAATACACATGTGAACATACACACTGCATTATGGCACAATTCCAGGGGGTCCTGGGCCTACTAAACCCTGCCACCTGCTAGGGGACCCAGCCCACAGAAATACAAAGGCCTGGAATCACAGCCCATCTATCTGTCCCAGGTCAGCAAGCTATTGGACTGTCTGCAGCTCAGTGACCCTTTCATCCCTCTAGTCAAGGCCAGACCTAACTCTTCCCAAACTCCTTGTGATTTAGGGACAGCAAAGGTTAGAGCAGTTTAGGCGTTCTGGGTTTCTTGCAACAGGCTTGTGGTTATCGAGATAAGCTGATGAAGATGTTATATCTAAAAATAGGTTCGCTCAGTCTGACCGGTCATGTGCATAATTCTGAAACTACTGAACACACTTCTTTATAAGCATATTTTTCCTCCCCCTTCATCTGCGAGTTGGGAGAAAACCCAAAGGTCAAGTATTGCCCAGCTTTCCTGGGCCCTTGGGAACTCCACGGTCCTGTCGAGACCCTTCTGGAAGCAGGAAGGAGGATAAGACGAGAGAAGACTTTCTGAAACGAAATCATGTCAAGTGCTTTGCTTGACCTCAAGAAATACTTAACTAGGGCTGGTAATTGATTGACAGGGGAACACACGGGGAGAAACAGGATGTATGAAAACACTTAAGTAGAACTGCCCAGAGGAAGAACCTCAAAAGTTCAGCCATAGATTTTCTGAGAAGATGAAAGTGGAGGCATTAGCGTGTTGGAGAATTAGGCACTGAGTTTTCCCCATTTGGAAGCTAAAAAAAGAATGACCTGCTGCCCAAGACAAAGAAGAAAATGATTCGGGCCCAGAGGGAACTGTCACTCACACGCACACCGTCCGGGGGGCTGGGGAGGATTACAGTCGCCATTGTGGCTTCTCCAGAGTGAAGCAGCCAAACAATGTCTAGTGGTTGCTAGGCAACCATGAGCCCATCGCTGCCCTTTTCCATTAAACATTATCTGCCTTCTTAGATTGTTTTAATTTATTTTTTAAACAGGAAAGGTATTGCAACAAAGAACTATCAGCGAGACCTAACAATAAAAGCACATTTGAGGTGAAGGCGTTGTACAAGGTTAGAACACTCTTGGGTGGGATGTTAAAGAAAGTGACAGGTGACTGAAACCTCTTCCCCAAAATATTTCATCTCATGGCCTCATGTTTCCTGATGCCAAAAACAATAACACTAGAGACAATGATAATCTCTGAACATTGTAAAATTTACGGTTCTTACATTGACCCAGTTGGAATAATCTCAGTGCTCTGCAGTGACCCACCCCTGGCTAGATGTCCTGAAGCAAGGTTTTCTATCAGCAAAAACTGGTTGTCAGAGAGGGTGGACTTCTGGCCCCGGGCAGCTTTGTAGACAGCAGAAAGCATTTTGGTCCCAGTCCCTGAGCTTAGGCACACGGAAATAGCACCTGTTTAGCTAAGGACCCCTTTCTGGGACATAAAAATTAAAAGTAGCTGGAAGGAGAAAACATGGGTCTTTATTCAGAAACCCATTTGCATTCAAGTACGGTGGTACCTCAGTACTTGTCGTTAATTCTCTCTGGACCTCATGACGAGTGCTGAAACCGAGGAGTACTGAACGATGAAGCGGTCTCTTGCTGGGCGGCATTGTGTCGCACGCAAGTTCTGGCAAGTGCGACGAGTTCCAGGCAAGCGCTGAGTGCTGACTCATTTTTTCTCATCAAAATGCGATGAGTACCAGGTTTGACGAGTTCTGAAGCTGGTGAGTACTGAGGTTTGACCGTATTAGAGATACATTTAGGACTGTTACAACAAGAGAATGAGGAGGTCCCCAGAAAGAGGGAATAAAATCAGGATTAGGAGTGACTGCTAGCCTGTACACTATTTTGTTGCCTATAACAGTGGGGTTAAAACAGATCCCAACCAAACCAGTATCACTAATCAAGGGCTGTATCATAAATCACCTTACCTCATTGTGCTTGCCTGTTCGGGAATCCCTGATTCCTTAATAATCAGAAGAAAATGTGATGGGCCCTCTTTTTAGAAAGACACATAAATGTGCATACAATTTAAGGAAGATTCGGAAAGTCTTGGAGTTTGGGTCAGAGTTGTTCTAAGAACTTTAGGTCAAGAACCCTGAACTAGGCACTAGACTCTTCAATGACAATCTTGTTGTGTATGTGTGTGTGTGTGTGTAATTATACATGCAGTGTAGAACCAAGCCACAAGGAAGTAGAAAGTAAAAGCCATTTTCTTCCTGAATCTACCTGGTAGCTAGAGTTAGGCACTGGGCTTAGAGTGGTTTGCATACACAACTCCCTGTGGTAAGCTCTTCTTCCTGCAGCATTTAGTGTAGGGCTTCCCAACCTGCAGGGGCTTTGGGAGGTGTTGATGGATTAGCCAGCATTTCTGTGGCTCTCCAACCCCTTAGCCAACTTTATATTTAACCAATGGCGGTTATTCACAGAGAGGTGGTGATGTTACGACCTGGATTCTGGTTCCTGCACCACTGCTAATTAGACCACAGGATGTTGGTCAAGTCCCTTCCATTCTCTGGGCCTCATTCATTCATTTCAGCTGTGCCTTCTGAGGCACGAGAGCCTGGGCTGGGAAGTTACCAGGGTTATAAGGTGGATGACTCAAGGTCTTAGGTGGCTCTCAGTCTTGCAAGTCTTGAATATTTAAACAAACAAGACTCAGTGATGACAGGAAATGGAGCTCAAGGTCTCAGTGTGCACATATGTGAAATAAAGGTTAGATTAGAGCAGAGTCCAGCCAATTACAGCCCTGCCTGTGGACCAAATTTGACTTGCCAGCAATTTTGTAAGCAAAGTTTTACTGAAGCATCGTTGCTCTCATTTGTTGGCATGTTGTCCATATCAGCAGAGTCGAGCAGTTGTAAGAGAGATGATATGGCCCACAAAGCCTAAAAGGTGTACCATTTGACCCTTTATGGAAGTTCAGTGGATAACCCCTGATTTTTCCTTCTATCACAAAACCTGCATGAGCACCTGAGCAGGTAGAACACATGGTTTGCATTAAGTGTGATTTTCTTTGAAGAGCTCAGCAGAAAGTCTGTGTGCCCCAAGCAGACAGCGAATATCATTCCTTGGGGAGTGGAGACCAACCAAGTCCCTGGAGTACAGAAGGTAGGCTGGGCTCTGTCCTTTGGGGAAACTATTTTTAGACTGTACAAAAGTTCTGCTCATTGCTATAACGAAGCTCATTAGGGAGCTGCACAGGGGTGCCAGTTGGTGAGCATGCGCTTGCAATGAAAAACAGTGGTGCTTCCAGGGAGTCCCAGCTGACAAATGCTCAGTTGTGTAAGAGCTGATCCGCCGGTGGACTGAGGGGTCTAGTTGGTGTGGATGGACTAGCTGGGAAATCTTTGTCACTGCGTGGTTTTTCCCTACAAGTCTCCACGAGAAAGTAAAAATTGGTAGCGTGGAACTGGGCCGGCTCTATGAAAGGTTCTAATAGCAGACCTGAGCAGTTTCTGGGAGGACTGCATGAAGCCTTGAGCAAGTAGAGAGACTGGTGAAGTTAGGCTGGGCTGCTTTTCACCAAGGTCTTGAACCTTTTCTCCTTGACGGTCTTCCTCCTCTCAGACTATTCCTTTCTACTCTTCTTTCTTGAGTCTTTAATGGCAGACTTCAAGTCAAGAAATCTTTTGTTTATCTTTGAACTGCTGTGGGTGATTGCATTTTCGGCCCCAATTCTTTACGCCTCCCTGTGTTCATCCTTTCCTAGTGACATTATAATTCTCCCACTATCTCTATGAGCAGAATGGCAGAATATAGTTTGCTCCTTGAATTTGGGCTTGGCCATGTGATTGTTTGGGCTAATGATATACAGGTGAAATGACAGTGTGCCAGCTCTGATTCTAAGTTTGGGTTTCCACTTGTCATTTGGCACATTTACCATCACTGTAAGATGGACACACCCATATTAGGTATGGGAGATCGAAGTGGGTAGTCAAAGGAGGATGAGAGACACATGGAGTGGAGTTGCCCCAACCAGCCAACAGACCTGCCTTGAGAGCTGCCAAGATGTCTGAAGCAGACCTCTGAGTTGAGCCCAGCTAGATCAGCCAAATCCCAGCAGAACCACAGATGTGAGCAATAATAAATCATTGATCTTTTAAGCTTCTGAGACTTGGATATTTTGTTACACAGCAAAGTTAACTGATACCAACCTCCCTCAAGCTCTGGAAGAAAGCTCTCAGAAAGCAAGAGAATGGTTAAATGACGAGGCCAGAGAAAGTCCACCCACTGTGTTTGAAAGCAAACAGCAAATGTGAATATAATCCTTCTTTATTCATGGAAAGAGAGGAAGAGGAGGAGAAAGAGGAAACAAAGAGCAAAAAGCAAAGGAAGGAAAGAAGGAGGGAGGGAAGGGAGAGAGAATTTGGGGCAACGACTGAAGAAAAAAGATGGGCTTACAGCTTGAGAAGTTGAAGGAACATATCACAAAGATGCAGAAGGAGATCATTATTTTGAAAAAAAAATTACCTAAGGAAACAGAGTTTTTAGAAAGCATCTGCTTGATACTTGTAAAGAAATTCAAGAAAATAGGCAAAAAAGAATAAGCAATCAAGTGTAAGACAAGGCAATGGTGTGAACACCATGTGCTCTCTCAGATTACTCACTTCGGGTCATTCGCACTCAAGCAGCCCAATGGGGAGGCCCCACTGGGGAGGAGCCGAGACTCCTGCAAACAGCCAGCGTTAATTTTCCAGCCACGGCAGGGAGCCGCCTTGCAGGTGGATCCTCCAGTCTTTAGAGACAGCTATTTGAAGAGAGTCTAAGATGGAAGGTGCAATGACTTTTATGACCTACACTCCATCATTTCCTTGACATCCTATTGGTTGCACAGTCAACCCTATTCAATGTGGAAGAAACTATACAAGAATATGAATGCCAGGAGATGAGAATCATTGGGAGCCATCTTGGAAGCTGGCTACTGCACTCAATGTATGATATACTTGCCTAGTGGAAGAAATTTTCCAATAAACAATAGTTGCTAACATTTATCCTCTACTTGCTATGTTATAGACCTGTGAAAGTACTTTACATATAGAACTCTTTTAATCTTCCCAACAACCCCAAGGTAGGTACTATTATCCTTATTTTATAGATGAGGAAACTGAGGCACTAAGAGTTTAGGTAATTTGTCCAATGTCATTTGCTTAGTACATAGAAAATGCCGGCAGTCTGGCTTCAGAAGCCACAGTTGCAGGCACTGTAGTATCCTGCCCCTTGGTCATACTAAATTCCGCCACGATGGCTTGGTTTGCAAGTGTTTTGTGGAGGTGGGAAAGGAAATACCAAGGATAGGAGGAAGCCAGGGAAGTGGGGGTGGCTCCTTTGCTACTGTGCTAAGAATAGCAACCCAGGAATCCGGAAGCTCATTGTCCACACAATGACCTTCTCCGCACACCGTGCCTGCGACAGATGGTCCTTGTGCACTTTGCTGCACCAGAACATCCTCACGGTGCCTCCTGATGGTGCATCTATGCTTCAACCAAGCTACTTAAGAATTTTCACACCTCCCTGGCAAAGAATACAATTAACTTTGCCATTTAAATAAGCTTTCCCAGCCAGTCTATTGAAAGTTATCTGCTCTCTGCCACCAGAGAGTGCAGGCAGGTGGAGTGGGTAGTAAATTATAAATGAAAATCCAACTTGCTCAGAATAGCCCTGCCTGTGCGTTTGACCCCGGGAGAGTGTTCACGTACACCAGGAGAAAGCAACTGTATTTCCCAGCAACCACCCCCCAGCTGCCTCTGTGCCCCCCAAAACGGAGCTGCGCTGGGGTAGACCTGCTGAAGATTGAGACACATTTGAGGTTTTGTGTGAAGCCACCTGCAAGGTCAGGCTGTTGCCTCCTAGGTCCCCAGTCATGTCTTAGTGCCCCAGATGATGCTGCATTGCCAGGCTTTTAGGGGAAACCAACAAGGTTTGTCACAAAGAAACAGGGAGTGTGACTTGGAGCAGAGTGGAGGGTGTGTAGGGGAGAGCCTGGAGAGGACAGTGAATGGGTACTCCCATCTTTGCTGCTTGAACTTCATGACCCTTTCTTTCTTTTTGGCTCAAGATGATTTAACACATAGCTCACAGCTGCCTCTTGCAGGGATTTCAGAAAATGACGGGAAGACTGAGAACACCTGGGTACCTTTACACCATTCTGTGTGGAGAGAGGAGGGAGCCAGGTGGGCGCTCTCCTCCACCCCTTTCACGTACAGAAGGCTTTCCTTGCTTTCTAACAGGGAGAGAGAGGGAGAAAGGGGCACTGGGATGATGTGTCCAGGGACAGGATGTGGTATGTATGAGCAAGTGGGCTCTGGTTAGCCACTGAGGATGGGCGTGGTTACAGGACCACACCTCTCTCTTCCAAAAGTTCTCAGAAAAAGTACAGGAAACACTCACGTAGCATTTACACTGAGCCAGGGACTCTTCCAAGTGCAGTATGTTGCAATGTTTTGAGGTAGGTGTACTATTGTTCCCATTATACAGATACGGAAAGTGAGGCACAGAGGGATTAAGTAACCTGCCCGGGTGTGTCCAAGTGTGATGAGCAGAGCCAGCAATGCAGACCAGACAGCCTGGCTCCAGACCCCACGTTCATGGCCACCACTCTCTATTGCTTCTCAGACCAGGAGGGTCCTTGAGGCCATCTGACCTAGCTCTTCCAAAGTGTCACCCACTCCTAAACCACCTTCATAATCCCTTGTAACAACGTCTGTGTCCCACCTCTAATGTTACGTACTTAACGGTTTTCTCTTAATAACCCACTATGTTTAATTAAACACATTTATTTTAGGTCACAGGGGTGTCAAACTCATTTTCACCAGGGGCCATGTCAGCCTCGCAATTGCCTTCAAAGGACCAAATGTAATTTCAGGACTGTATAAATGTAACTACTCCTTAACTAGGGGCAAGGAGCTTGGTGCTGCCGCTGAGTAGAAACAAGGTGCTGGGCCAGATAAAATAAGGTGGAGGGCTGGATTTGGCCCATGGGCCTCGTGTTTGCTACCTGAGTTTTAGGAGGAATCTTGACATTCCTACTAAAGAGGAAAAATCAGCATCATTTGCTGAAAATAGAGGGAAATGTAAAACTAAATTCAGTGCTGCCCCTCCTCTCAGGTCCTGGAGGAGCTGAGGGGTGAAAAGAGAAGAGGGAACTGCACTCACAGGACTCACTGCGTGGTGGGCTGTGTTCTCTCAGGGCCTCTGAAATCACCCCACTTGCCCCCACGCTCTGTGACAGGTTGTTTAGGGCAGCTCTCTCTTCTCCCCACCAAGGCGACTGAGGCTCAGAGAGGGAAGCGCTGTGTGCGAGAGCGGAGCCAGGACCAGCCCTCTGAGCACTGGGGCCCTCCACACCCATTTCTAGACACACTGTCACACATGCCGCACCTATTGGGTTAATTTCTGAGTTAGTCCTTACCATTTATGTTTGACTGTGGCTCTGCCACCCGAAGTTGTCTTTCGGTTCACATGTCTGGAGAAATCCCAAACCTCTACTGTCCCAGCTGTCACTGTCCATTCTGGACACCCGTGAACTTGGAGTCAAAACCCCGGGACCTAATGAGGTCTGCCTGTCACTGTGGTGGGAGTCACTTAATATCTTCCCATCTACTGACCCGTCTCCAAGTGGAGGCTAATGGCACTTTCTCTATGTACGTCAGAGAGTTGTTGGAATCTGAGGGAGGCAATGGACTTGAACGTGTGCTGGTGGAAAACACTGCTCTCAGCACGCACGCTCATGCTCACTCCAACACCCACGTGTCTGGCCTGTGCAAGTGATGAGAACTGTGATGGAAGGGAAAAGGCTTGCGAATAGACAAACGGATATCTCCAAGTTGACTCATGCAAGTGCGGGCCAGGAACTCATCCCGCTGCCCAATGGCCAGGTGCTCGCTGGGGTTGAAGAACACAGACATGAGACCATAGGGCCCCGACTTGAAGAGATCCACCAGGTAAAAGACAAATACACTGTGTATTACAGTGATGGGACTCTTCACGCTACAGACCTTCACCCGGGGCATCGCCAGTCTTCTTTAGACCCAAGTCATCTGTTTAACTAAATCACACAACTTCAGAACTGATAGACGAGAAGGAGGCAGGGGCGGCTTCTGGGCCAGGCAAAATGGACTCAGCGAAGAAGAGTGGCTGATTGGGAGAAAGCGATAAGAAAATGAGGAGTCAGGAATTCGGGCACCAAAGTCTCAGGTCACTTAGTGGAGGAGCACAAAGCCTTACACACTGCAGAGACCCCGAGGTGGGCTGTGTTGTAGGACACAGTAGTGAATAACCGATACTGGGGACGAACTCCTGAATCAGGGCTTTGCGTTTGCTGTTTTGAACCTCTGCCTGCAACGCTCTGCCCCAGACCTCTGCTGGCCCAACTCCTCACCTGCTTCAGGTCTCCGCTCGACTGACCCCACCCACAGGGAGGCCCACCTTGACCACCCTGTTCTCAGTGATATCCCATCATAGCTCTTGGAACTCTTCCTCTATTTTTTTCCCATAGTTCTTATCACCTTTGGACATGCAATTTGTCATGTATCTCTTCACCTATGTACCTATTATCTGCTTATCCATCCATCCATCCATCCATCCGTCATTTATCATTTAGCATGGTTTTCGTTTAACTCCTGTTTCTAGAACATAAGTTCCATGAGTACAAGTGTGGTTTCCCCCAGCCCCCCTGATAGAGCCAGCAGCCTGAGGATGTAGTGGGCACTCAGTAAAGATCTGTTGGTTGACCTCCTACTCTAAGCCATTCAGGAAGAGTGAAATTGTAGTAAATATACAGGGGTCTGGCAAAAATAACGCCCTTTTTAATTACAAACTCATCAGCTTTAATTCTGTAACATAACAACATCACACTCAAGCACACCATAGGACATTTTAGGTGAAATGCTCAAATTAAAACTGTGAACTATCACACCCACATTATTGCCCTACCAACCATACTCACGCAGGCGCAACTTCTGCCGGCCCCTGCATTTTGAACATAGAGTGCTTGACAGGTGCCTTCACGCTCATCATCTGACACATGATAGCGTGTCAGTGAGTCCGTCACTTCTATTCCTGGACAGTTGGACCCGATCTCACTCACCTTTACATCCAGCACCAAGCCAGGGTTGGCACGTAGAACCACAGCCCCCTCCTGCAGGCAGGCTGGCCTCTCTTGTGGACTTCCCATGGGGACTTCCCATGAAAAAGCCTCTACAGAGAAAAGGTTTATTTTTTCTTTATTTTTGCCACTTGCCCAGTTTTCTTCACAATTTCTGTTTTGCTTACCATTCTTTAAAAAGTTATTTAGGAGACAAGTCCTTAGGATCCCCATGATAAGACTGACATAAACAGAGGAAAAACACAGTTAAGTCATGAGATTCATTCGTCCACTCTCCTTCATTTAAAAAAAAAAAACCCAAAACTCTAAAGGCAAAGTTTCAAATTAGCAACCAAAAATGCCCCACTTCACTTGAGTACTTTTTAGGTCCACCGTTGCTATAGCAACTGGAAACAGATCTGGTGGTTACTGTGCCCAATTCTATTGAAGCTAAAAATTGCCGTAGCCTTGAGCGTGTGCTTGGCCAGCACAGTAAAGACTGGGTTACAGAAAATCAAAACTTTTCTAACCAGTGAAATTACTTTTACTGAAGCAAAAGAATCCTCTCAAGTCTAAGTGTGTTCCTTCTTTAAAAAACACCCCATAATTTGTCAGGCATTAAAATAACAAAGGGGCTTTGAGAAAGGATTATGGGTTTCTGATGGTTTACCACTAGAATTCATTTACTTGATATCCGACTGATGTTGTAATCTACGGTTCTGAGGTAATGTTGGAGCGCTTTCTCTTCCCGTAAATAAAGATGTCCGTGATAGCACTTCATTCCTTCTGTCCGGAACCTCCCTTTGGATTTCTCCCTTCTCAGTCTTGTAAACCAGGACGATGGACAGATTGGATGCAGCACTTCTGTCGGGGGCAGGGAACCGGTTACCAGAGATCTGCCTTGCTACAAGCGCAAAATGGAAAACGCTGGAAGTCTGGAGAGTTTGAATGGAGATGCTGCACATCAGATGCGTTTCCTAGCCACGAAATGCAATTTTTGACATGGAGAGTTCACAGTTCTCTGAAACTAAAAGATGTGTGGCCCTGGGAATTTCTCCGAGCCTGGGGCTGTGGCTGCCTGGTCACTGGGGTAATTCTGATTTCTGAAACAGCCCCGGTGATGGCCCTGGTCTGCCTGCTAACACACGCCTCCTTCCCCCCTTGAAACCCACAACTCTCTCCGGGCAGCCTGGATTTAATTAGTGTGACATCGCTTTAAAAATTCACATGTATATCCCTTTCCATGTAGAGCAACTGCAGAAACTCTCTGGGCTTTGGATATCTCTTGGAACCTGAACAACTGTATGTAAATAAAGGGCTGTTATTTACAAACCAGGGGGCACCTCCGCTCCAGGCTGCTGAAGGACTCCTCTCCCCGGCAACATCATACTTATTAGTGTGATTGCCAACCTCGGTTTATTATTCACAAACTCACCCTGAGCCCGGTCTTTGAATGTGAAGAAAAAATGGTGTTTGTGATCCAGATTTTTGGCTTTATTCTCATGGCTGAAGTAAAGGACCAAGTATGCTCTGCCTTAGCAGAGCCAGCGGGGAAGAAACACATGTTGTAATTACCTTAAAGACGCAGGCAGGGAGATGCTTCTGCAGCTTCTGGCCCTGGGAGAAGTGGGGGACACGGCAGGTGGGGGGGTCTCATCTACACTCAGCCTTCCAAGCATGTGCTCACCTGGGGACTAAAGGAGGGACCCAACCACCTTGCAAAGGTGGCCTGTACCCACCTTAGTGGCAGAAATGCTCTCTGCAGGCAGTAAAACGCCTACTGCTATTGGAGTATTACTTTGCTTTTCTTGAAAGATGAAAACTGATGAACATATTTAAATGTTTCCAAGGAAAAATCAATGTATTTGAGCAACACGAAAGGGCAGGGGCAAATCTAAACTTTACTCAAAAATTTCCATTAAAAAGTCATCCCACGGTAAACACTTAGGAATCTGAAACAAGGATGCCTTTTAGATAAAGATTTTGATCAGCACGAATCAATCAGGTGGTTATCAGAAGTACAGACAGTGTACAGTGCTTGACCTCCACAATCATCTCAAATTCTGGTGCCTGATTTGGGATCCAGTTCCCATATGGCCAACTTCCTCCACAATCCCTAAGAAAACAAGACAACTAAGCCTGTTTTACTCTCAGAAGCATTCATCACTGGGTGTAGGCTTAAAAGAAATAGTTTCATGAAACAGGAGACCGAGCCTCTCTATGAAGTGACGAGGTCTGACTGTCCTTGGAAGAGTCCTAGCTGAGGTTGGAAGGGAGGCTGGTTACGCAAGTCAAGCCCTGAGCCTCCCTCGGGCTGGCTGTGCTGTGGGCCCTGGTCTCCTCATCCCCTCCGATTTCTCCCTCTTGAGAGGGTGGCAGGTTTATTTCTCCTAATTTCTCCTATACCACGTGTGTGCTATGTTTCTTCTACTACTAATTAATGTGAGAATAGAGAATCAAAGAGGGTATCCCTCCGTGGTGGTGTTTTTGAAGAGTGGCAAATTAATCCCCTCGGATATGCCTAGAGGTAAGCAACATATCTTTTGTTTTGTTTTGCAAGATTCTGCAATTAGATGTGCAAAAGTTCCATTTTTAGGGAAGATTTTTTGACAAATTTCATCCCCTTCAGAAAACACACACAAATGTGTGCACACACACGAGTTCCAGAGAATAATTCTGAAAAGAATATATTTGTGGACAATTGAAAAAATCCTTTATCGATAAAATTCTATTCTTTGCCAGCCTCTTCTACTGATCCCCCAACTCCAGCGAGGTCTGGCCGAGTGCCCTGGGCTCCAAAGTGGGGGGTGGGCTGAGCAACTCCTCAGGATAAACACTGCTATAAACACACGACTTGGACACCCTTTCCCTCATTTCTGCCCCAAAATAATTCTGGGAGTCATTATCACTGCCCCATTTTACAGATGAAGAAACTAAGACTCAGCTGGGGAGCCAAGATTCAAACCCAGATGGTTTTACTCCAAATCTTAACCTCTCTTCCAGGTTCTCCCAACTTTTTCGGGTTTCATGGAAATGAGAACGAGAGTCAGACGTGCTAGAGCGTCAGGGTTAATGGTGATTCCAGTGAAATGAAGCCTGTGTCTCTCTAGCAAGTCAAAGATAGGTGTCTGAAGTGCAAGGTCATTACAGACCATGCTTTAAAGTTAAATGTTTTGTGCTCATAGAATTCGGACACTAGTTTCTCATATATCAATGCCCTTCGATTAATTATGCTCATAGACACAGATAAACCCTGGAAATGAGCTGTAATCAGACAGGCTAGCCCCTGAGTCTTTTCCCCCTATTTAAAGAAGGGGCTTAATGAAATGTCAGTGAAAGTAGAGCATCTCTCTCCCTTTCTCCCAGACACACTTCACCCATGAATGCCCCCGCCCTTGGCTACTCGTTCAGGAATCGGTGCCCCTGGCGTATCATTTGCTTTTCTTGTTGTTTGTTGTTTGGGGTCAGTTCTTTAAATTATTTGGCCAGACTGCATAAGATAATATCAAGATGCACCTCTTCTTTTTGAAACTTCAAGGGAAAGGGAGGGGAACGGACAGTTATTGAACTTGTGCTGTGCCCTGCACCGTGGTGTGCTAAGTTATGGCACTGGGTCTTTCCGACAGTGTGGCTCCTCCCAGCAGTGTGGGGTGTGGGGAGGATGGCGATTTCCGGTTCATGGGTGCACATCCTGGGTCTCCTGGAAGTTGAGACGCAGCTGTGCTGAGCAAGCGAGAGGACTGTGGCACCTCGGGGCTCCCTCCTGCCTTTCCTGACAGCAAATCAAACCCTTCACACAGGGAGGTGCTTGAGCAGAATGTTCTCGAGAAAAGCTTGGCAGCTACAGTCTTGGCAGATCCATATGGTGTGAGTCGTGAATCCCTTCCTCAAGCTCATTTCGAAGGTCAGACACCTGCAGGGAGGTAAGTTGTTTATCCAAGGTCTTGCTGCATTTACTTAGTGGAGGAGCCTGGGTTTAAGTCAGAATCTTTTATTCCAAATTTTTAAAAAAAACATGTTATTTATTTATTTTTAGATAGAGGGGAATGAAGGGAGAAAGAGAGGGAGAGAAGCATCCATTGGTTGCCTCTTGCGCCCCCACCGGGGACCGAACCTGCAACCCAGGCATGGGCCCTGACCGGGAATTGAACCGAGAAACTTTCACTTTGTGGGATACCACACAACCAACTGAGCCACATCATCAGGGCTATTCCTAATTCTTTATGTCTTAATACCATATTTCTGTCAATATCATTTAAATCAATTAAAGTTGGGCCTGTTAGAAAATAACAAGATGATGGCTGGAGATGAGGTCTGTCTTTCCTCTGCATCCAGCACTAGCACATGGAAAAGAAGATGCCTGCAGAACCGCACCTAATGCTGAACACTCAGTGTTAACTTTGTGCAGGTCGAAGCGCCAGCTCCTCCTTCTTACCCCGAGTCCTAGTGGACACAGCTGAGTCTCCAGGCATGGACCCAAGACCCTCACGGTTGTTAAGGGCTTTATGTGTTTCTTGAAGTCACATGATTAGGCCTAATTCCCTCGTCTTCAGGTTTTTAGTGTCTGTGTTTGGGCAACACAAAAGAGGAAGCCAACAGAGTATTTATCCAAGGACAGAACCCTTTTCCAGAACAAAGATGTTATAATTCAGCCAATTTGGGGCCTCAGAGGGCTCCTGGAAACAGGACCAGAGCAGTTAAGCAGCCAATGGCGGCTCTGCCATGCCTGATTCGGAGAGGACGGTCAAATGCAGGAATACGGGGCGAGGGCCTGGCGATACCAGGGACTGTGCCGGGCAGCACTGGTGCCACAGTCGGGCTCCCTGCTGTTTGTTGGCACCAGCCGGGACAGAACTTGGGAGACTGTCAGGTGATCCACGTTCCTGTTTGACGTCACCCTTTGCTGGCCTTCTCAGAGCTCCCTGGGGTCCCCATAGTTGGCTGCCTAGTCACACTCCAGCTCTTTGTGGCCTGGTCCTCTTGGGCTGTGCAAATAAACATCAGATATGAGTAAAAGCAGGAGCTCTGGAATCTGACAAAGCAGGGTTTGATTCCTAACCATTTCATTGCTGTGTGACTTTGCACAAGGCACTTCCCCTGTCTGAACTGTGGCTTCCTCATCTGTAAAATGGGGACAATATCTGATAAGGATTCTGTGAGATCATGTATACAAAGTACTCACTGCCTGGCACATAGTGAGTGCTCAATAAATGGTAGATTAACATTTTTTACTAGCAATGTATTTTGAACATACATCTTAAAGATACTAGGCTTCCACCTGTGTGAAGGGTACCGATGCATGCTACAACATGGATAAACCTTGAAAACATCGTGCTGAGTGAAAGGAGCCAGGCACAAAAGACCACACATTATGTAATTATAATTCCATTAAGATGAAATGTTCAGAATAAGCAAATCCACTGAGGCAGAAAGTAGATTAATATTTTCCAGGAGCCAGGGATGGGGGGGAGAGGTGACTGCAGAGCAGCTATTCAATGGGGACAAGGTTTCTGTTTGGGCTGATGGGAATGTTCTGGAACTTGACAGTGGTGATGGTTACACAACACTGTGAGTGTATTACTACCACTCAATTGTGTACTTTAAAATGGTTAAAAAGGTAAAATTCATGTTGTGTGTATTTTGCCACAGTTTAAAAAACAGTGTGGAGCCGATCGTCACACCTGCCTTTGCCCAATTCTCTCTTCTCCTTTGAGGTCACGGACTCATCTGGACAGTCAGAGGCAGGATCGCTCGCTGCCACCCCTCACCCTGAAAATTAATTTATCAAAATCAAAAGCCTTCAAGATTTTAAAGAGTGCTTTACGACTGATTCCTATTAAACCACATTCCTCACTGTACTGTGAGGGAGGCAGCGAGGAGCCTGGCCCTCATTTTGCAGATGAGAAACTTGAGGGTCAGTGAAGGCCGGATGGGCTGTGGTTGTTACATTTGCTGTTTTGTTTCGTCAGGGGTGTCCCACCTGTGGCCCGCACGTGGCCCCGGGTGGCTGTGAATGAGGCCTGACGTAAAACGGTAAATTAACTTAATATCTTTTTTTTGTTCATCAGTTTTTGTTAGTGATTGTGTATTTAACGTGCGGCCCAAGACAACTCTTCTTCCAGTGTGGCCTAGAGACACCAGAAGTTTGGACACCCCTGGTTGACATTATCTTCTGATTTCCCAGAGCTAATGGGTGTCAGAGGCTAGATTCAAATCCTTGTTTTCTGGCTCCTAGATCAGTATTTTTTAAACGTTTTCAACTTTCCATGACATATATTTCTCGACAGGACATTTTATATTAGACACATTGCTTTAATTTTATGTTATCCATTCATAAATGATATTGGATTAGTGTCTATTCCCGGCTGAGTCACGGGGAAGGAAGGGCAGGTTGCGTCTGGGTGGACAGTTTGCATTGACGGGTGGCTTGCTCTATTTAACTGACAATTACCGCCTTTGCTAGGGGCCATTAGCACATCAAACCGGTGTTTGCTGAGCCAGGAAGAGAGATACATTATGCTTGCATTTATTCCCTGGTCCCCAAAGACTAATTGTTGGTTTGTGTTTTTAAATACCCTTTCAAGAGCTAAGAGCCCCATAATGAGTTAAATTAACAAACCATTAGGGTTAAGGATAGTGGTGTGATGAGGGCCCGGTGTTCCAATTACAGTACTTGACACCAGTGAGACTGGGCACCCCACCTTACAAGCTCCCCTACTTCTGCTGTGTTTCCTCTGCATCGATAGCGGATCCACACATCAGTCCTTGGACATGGGGAACTGAAACTGCCTTTTGACAGGCGAGGACAGGGGAGACTAGAGCAGTGAAGTGGGGGGCCACTCCAGAGC
Source organism: Macrotus californicus (assembly GCA_007922815.1). Classification (NCBI taxonomy): domain Eukaryota; kingdom Metazoa; phylum Chordata; class Mammalia; order Chiroptera; family Phyllostomidae; genus Macrotus; species Macrotus californicus. Next base: position 71,444 of record VMDR010002244.1, on the reverse strand, counting down.
TGGGAAGGAGCATTCGGATATGGCTTTTGGCACCTCAGTGCCCCGGCCTCACCCCAGAGCGCACCCGGTTTGTGGATGACATTACACACTTGGTTGTTTTGGGGCATGCACAGGCTTGTGGGGTTCCTATTACAAACTGCCCAGAGCCCACCTCGATACCTGGACATCCCACAACTCCACTTACAGATCTGACTTACCCACCGAGGCCAATCTCTGCTTGCAACTCAGTACCTCAGAGGATGCCTCTAACAAGCACCAATAGAAGCTATGACAAGAAAGGCTTGGGGGCTGTCCCTGAAACCTGATGAGGTGCATGGCCAATTTCTCTGAGTGGATGGAAACCACCCCTGACTGCACAGACACAAAAAGCAGCAGCCACATCAGAAACATCTGGAGACATCCTTGGAGAGGACTTGCTCCCAGGGGACCTAGAATGCGAGTTCCAGGTTGACTTCGTTCATCTTAATTACCATCTCTGTTCATGCTTACTTGGTATTGGGTACCTCGCACCTTGTGTATTTATGGTATCAAATCACCTCAGCTCTCTTGTGGGGTTGGCACTATTATTGCCCTAAGAAGAAGGTACTGCCTCTCAGAGCTGTTGAGTGGCTCCCCTGAGGCTCAGTGGCCACTACTCATAACTGCCTCCTCTGTATTTGACCGAGATACCCCAGCTGGCCTCGTTTTCCTGGTGGTTCTATTATCGTGGCTTGTCCTGATGATTCTGCCCAGGTGAGCTCCAGATGTACCGAATTCACCACATCCAGCAGGCCAGGGCCAAAGACAGTCAGTGGGAATGAGTCAGAAGGAGCTTCAAGGTCACTGACAGGGTCTACACAACCCACAGGCAGCTCTTGTCTTTTAGGACGCTGGTGAGGAGGGGCCAGGAACCACTCAGAAATGCAGGGCCTCCGCTCTGTAGAAGGTGCATTTCTGTTGCATGTAGCAAAATGAATAATCTGCTCCTGTCTGAAGTTTTCTAACTAAAGTCTAGTTCCCAGATTCAACCTGCACATCACCCACTTACCTGCTCTTCTGAAAGGTGCACCACTCACGGGGGCTGTTTGGTGCTAGGGGAATGTGGCTTCTTAATATGCAATAATCGCCATTACCTCTCATTACTTAACACATACAGAAGCACAGGGCCATGTGATTTCGAAAGAGCCTCCTGAGAGAAGGGCTGGAGATATTGCCACGAGTTACCCAGAATTAGCTGGCAGAGGGCAGGAGATCAGACCTCTTAAAGTGGACCCAGGGGAAAACACACGTATTATGTCCTGATAACTCAGGCAGCCCGTAACTGTTCCTGGCTCTTCCGCTTTAAGCTCAGACCTGGGAGCCACCCTGGTCCTTCTTTCCTTGCTAAGAGACATCTAGTCAACTAGGAAGAGGACTGAATCAGATCTTTTCTGTGACTAGCACCGGTGACAGATGGGGTGGCTACCGTGCTCTTGAACGTAGCATGCCCAAACTTTCGGCCGGGGACTGAATTATCAGTTTGGCAAAAAAAGTAAAAAAATTAAGTGAGAAGGAAGAAAAACAAAAAATGAAGTAGTGGGGGGCGGGGAGAAGTTACACTGTTTGGTATATTGTGTAGATTAAAAAAAACTAGATTGTAAGACATCTATCTCCCTTTGTCCTTCTGTGCTGGGTTAGCCAATCAGCAAGTCCTACCAAAACTTTATGAAAAAGATGTGAGTTAAACATGGCCCATTTTCTGAGAAATACACTCTTTCTCCATTTTTAGCATATTAAACAAGCATTGTTTCCTATGAGAAAGCAGGAGGGAAAAAAGACCTTTGGTTTTTACACGCAAGATTTGATTTAGATTTAATGTAGGATTTCAACTTTGAAGAGAGCTCTGCTTTTGCTGGTGGCATGAGAACCAAAATTAAATTTGGGCTTCACTAAACATCCTCAGTGCGTAATGAGGGTTACATGTGAGGGGGCTGTCTGCCCATGAAACGTTTGATTTTGTTTTGATTGGCATCTCCGAGTACTCAAAGCAGAAGGCACACTTCTAATTCACAGGAGTATGAAGACTTCAGGTATTCGGCTTGCTGGCTTTGCCTGGGTCTTTACACCCACTGAATAGCCCTGCACTTCTTGTAGAATCGAGGACTAAAGAAAGAAAGGGCACCGAAGAGATTACCCTTTCAGAACCTCTGATTTCCACTAAGGCAAAGGTAAGCTCTTTGTAACTATTGGTCAGGAAATAAAGCCTCTTTATTATTCCACAGATGCAGGCAGGCCTCTTCTTCCCCTGCTTTTCTTCGACTCTTTCTCCAGCTACATAGTCCATATGACCTTGTGTCTCTTCTCCCAGACCGGCCAATTTGGAACTTTTCCGACTTTAATTGCCAATTTTTTTTCCCTCCTCAAGTCAGGAAGTGAAACTACCCCAGCTGGCGAGTGAAACTTTTCCATCCGAAAAAAAAAAAAAAAAAGTTCCAAACCATTTGCATTTTCGATTCTTCCACTAAGGAAAAAGTGACATACCGCCATCTTCATCAAGTCCTTGTGGCCTCTAATGTCACATTCAGTGTCTTAAAATGAGGCTTTTAACTTTATTCAAGGAGTAACATTGTACGTACTTCAGATTTTTCTATTAAAAGTGAGAGATTATGACTCCAGAAGGCCTCTAAACACTTTTGGAAGAAATGTAATTTATCTCACTCGTGCTCTGCACAGAAACACACAACTTTGTCACCTCACAAGCCATTGACGGTGGTTGTGAGTGACCGGCCCCTGCAGCGGAGGGGGCGGGGGCAGCAATGACCAGTGCACACGCGTCGAGGTTATTTATGTGGAAACTCCATGTGCCATGGTAATGCACTGAAGGTTCCGTGACAAGTTTTCTTTACAGCCACTCTTGTCGTATACTCTGTGAACTGAAAACTGGATTAACCTTTAATTACCCCCAGCGATCTCTCAACCCCGAAACATTAGCGCTCCCACCAGTAGTATTTGCATATATGATTTAATGAGAGACACATCTGTTTGCATATTCGGCATCATTGCTATTATGCAGACGGATAGATATTCACAATGTGATAGGCATTTCTTCATTTCTAGTCTTTCTTCCTCCACCTACTGATTCAGCTGGACTTGTGTCAATTAGAACGAAGGGCTGCCTGGAGCCAGGAGCCTGGTGCAGAATGCAGGAGTGCGGTGGAGCCTGCGCGGCGGCAAGGCCATCGTTTATTCAGCTGGGGACAACACTGCTGGGCCGACAACCCACACCACACGGGCCTCCATGTGCGTGTCTGTGCTTGGAGCAAAACTCCGTTTCCCTTCTGTATTCCAAATCATCATCACCATCATCAAACCTGTGCATCTATTTTTGGAAACGCCTGCTTTCACACACACAGCTTGCCTCTGTGACAGCTGTATCAAATGTTTCCGGGAAGCAGTGTGACCATTTTGGTGATGACAGAGCCCTTGGAGACCGAGCTGATGAAACCAGTTTTCTGGCCAGGCGAAGCGACTTGCCTGCAGCCACCTTAGTGGCAAGTGATGGAGCTGGGCGGGGCTGAGGGTGCGGTCTGAGACTCTGGCTACCACGCCTTGTGCTTTTTTGACTGCATTGTGCTGCCCCTCTTTATGAGTAAAGTTTCAAGACACAACAGTCAGTAAGCCCATTTTACACAGTTCTCTAGAAATCCGATGTGATTACCGATTGAAGCCATTTTAAAAGTATGCATATACCATGTATATAAAATGCATGCCATAAATACAACCTTTGTCAACAGGCACATTTTGTGTATGCGTGTTTTGATTCTTGTATCTCCAAAGCTTCTATTTTTTATTGGTCCAAAGACAATGAAAGATTCCTTAAAGATTTTCAGAGCTTTAATTTCATGGTATGCTTTTCAATACTTCTTTTAATATGAAAGATAAAGTGCTGTATCTTTATGCTTTTAAAACAAAACACCAGAACCTCTCAGTTCTAATTCAAGTCCACCCCATTTTGATGATAAGCCTTGAGTCGGGCACCCTCACCTTGGGTACTTCTTGCTTCCTAGCATATGCCCTGGACATTATTTTATAGAGCTACTTCCCATGCCTACATTGTCTCATCAGAATGAAGAAAATTCTTGGCTTTCATTAGCGAATCCATCCTCATTAATTTAAACTACATGGTGGTGGTGGTGAAGGGCAGGCAGGTTAACTAGTGAATACTTTGAACCGTAGAAATTTTTATGGGGAGTCTACTATCCTCACTTCCATGGATGTTCTGTAATTAAAGCTGGGCTGTGTGTGACTCTACTGGTCTTTGGGATACATGATTAACTCACTGGGTCTGTGATTTCATTGTCATTATTCGCAGGCAAAGGTATATGGGGAAACTATTGGAGGCAATTTATTCTCTAAGCATTATCAACTTTCTCCTTATACCCTACCTCCTTATTTAGACATCGTTCATTTATACTACTTATAAATATCAATAATAAGCATTTCTTCAAAGGAAAAAAAGAGAGATTCTGGGTTATGATCATTTCCAAGTAAATTAAGATTTTTGCCATATTCTCTAAGTAGACATGGAAGTAATGGGACAATTTTTGATTTAAAAATTGAACACCTGGCATGAAAAGAATGCTAATCAGGAACTAGGTTTTTATCTGAAGTACAGTCATCCTGTATAATGATTTTAGAAGTTCCATCTCCTACTCTTGTCTGGCAAATGACACTTAAATACCAGGTGAAAACCTATGCCTTCCAACTGTGGCTACAAGTGTTGTGTGTGCGTGCATGGCACGCCACAGACACTGAGTGACAACAAACGTTTGTAGGACGGACAGGCGGACGGATGGGTGGTGACGCCATGAGGTATCCTGACTCCGTTAGTCATTTCTAGAATCTTAAGTAAGGAGCGCATCATTTTCAGTGGTGTCAGTACAAGTTCCAGCCTTAGAGCACAGTTCTGGAGAGAGAAGTGTCACGGTAATTCATGGCTGCTACCAGTTGCTGCTCTATCTTGCATGCATCCAATATAGATTCCCAGACTCTAGAATTGCTTGGGTGGAGATTAAAGTTGTGTGTGTGTGTGTGTGTGTGTGTGTGTGTGTTGGGGGAACTCATAAGGAATCTATAGAAAATTGCACTTACTAGACAACTGGAAAGCACAAGTTATCTTCCAGCTCCATATTGACCTATATATTCTTTGATGTATGCTCCAGCTATTCTTGTTATTATACTTTATTAGACCTGACCTATGGGCGCTATGGGTGCTCTTATTGTATTTTTGGCTGCACTCTAGACTCTAGAATCTATAGTACATGCTCTTGGGTGCGCTGACTTACTCCAAGACAGGAGGGACAAGAAGTTAGGAGGTGCAGGACCAGGTTTCCCTTGTGAGATGTTAAGGGTGCACCTGCTGACCCCCAAGTGGGGACTCCTTTGGTTCCTGCTGTAAGTGCACATCACCTGTGTCTGACCCAACTAGGTCTGAATTGTCGGCAAGTGATCAAGCTTCTGGTTGTAACAGGAAGAGCATGTCTGCCTTATTGTGGTGGACAGGAGGAGTCTGGAGCAGACCTTGGGTTTCCGTGGGCCCATCCACTTTGGGGCATTCGACAGTGTCAACAATTCATCAGGCTAAGGAAAGGAAATACTAGCATTTCTATGAACACGCTTTCATAAAAAATAAGGAATAAAATAAGCATTACTATTGTAGTACTTATTATAATAGATTGAAATCAGCACATGCATGTAATTTAATTATAAACGTACATATACTGGGGACGATCAAATCCTTTTTCAGGGAGGGGATACGTGATCAAAAAAGCCTGGAGTTCTCTGGTCCGTGGGGAGATGTAGCACATTTTCCAGGACAGCCGAGGGGGAGCTCTTCCCATCTCCAGTTTTGTCTCCTGCTCCTTCCCATTCATTTCCACGTAGCTCTGGACAGTCTGGGGGTCCCATCCAGCTTCAGGTCTCTGAAGATGCTGTGCTGCTGTGTTCTGGAGGGCCCTTGACCTGTGGTTTTTTCAACCTTGGATTGTCTTTTTCTCTGCTTTGTGAATCTTTATTTTACTTTTGTAAACAGGTTCCTGTATTTGCTGGACAGCATGGATCTCTCTTTCCAGGGGCTCTACCACCTCCTCCTATCTCTGTTAGTGCTGCACGGGCTTATCGCCCTTATTGCCTTCTGAGCAGCTGCAGGGCAGGGACTGCTCCTTGTACATCTGTGCACCAATGCTTGTAGCATGAATGAATGGAAGAATCAAGTGAAAGTCACCTTCATTGACAAACAGCGGCACTGCTGGGACCCTTGTGAGTTGTTTAGGTCACCAGGAGGGGTCGCTATTGGCACTTCCTGTGATGAGGAGAGCCTGGCTGTGCTGTGTTTTCTGAGCACTGGGTTCTTTCCCAATATGGCAGAGTCTAACTTCAGTTAACCTGCTTCCCCTACCCCTTCTCTCCTCTACTCACTGGCGAACAGGGTAGAGACTGAGCCAGAAGGCAAACCAGAGCCTCTAACTTCCTAATGTGATTTGTGTGTGTACCTGGAATATCCTGAGAAATGTAGACTGAATTCCGGTTGGGTGGCTCCCAAACGGTGCTGGAGAAATTGTTGATGGCTGCCTCGCTTCCTCTAGACCAGAGAAACTGTTCTGGATCGAGCAAGGGAATATAAAAGGGGCGTGTGAGCATTCAGTGCTGAGAAATGGCAGCCACACGCACCAGCAGACTGTGAAGCAGAAAGTCCCACAGCTGCTTGTGAACTGCAGCCAGGCCGGGGACTCATGCGGCTCCCCTGGATAGAAAAACACACCCAACTCGGGGAGATCTGAGTGTGAACGTCGCGTCGGAGAGTGCGTTGCATCGCATTGCCGTGACAACCTGTGTTTTTAAAGGACAAGTGCTTAGGAAGGAGTTGGTGCAAATAAAAAGGGTACAGAATGTCTCAGTCCCATCCTTTAAAATGGCTATTAATTTTTTAATGTTGTTTTAATTCAAGGACATTTTTATACTTTAGTGATAAATTAACATTTCAAAAGTCCTTTCACCTGCTGAGATGGTTCATTCCGCTAATATGGGTAATGCCGTGGACTCAAATAATTAGTGTAAATTGCCTTTGAAAAAACCCGGAGCTGAGAACAACCCTAACTTGCTAGGGCTTAATGCCCCTTGCCCTACAGGATGAAGAGTCCTTAATGGGCCCTGGAAAAACAACTAATACCTACAAATCAAAGGAGAAAAGCCGTTTTTGATGCATTTGTCTGAGAGTGTGAGTTTTAAACTAAATTGTTAGTGCTTCCTCCTGCTGAGGGTCACGGATTAGCGAGGCTGGGAGATTCTTTGAGAATCTTTCACACTGACCAGGGGAGGTAGGGGGTTCCAAATACAAGTGTTTTCTTAACCCTAATCCCTACCTCCCTGACCAGGACAGCTCTGCATTTCCCTCTAATTAGGTGAAGAATTAGGAGGTGGATAAATGTGTTCAGAGATGAGGAAGAAGTGATTAGTTCGCTCCAGACCATGATAGCGATTTCCAGGCACTACTTAGTCCCTTTCAAGATAATAACTTCTCTCTCTCTCTCTCTCTTATTTTTACAAAAAAAAAAAAAAAACGAATTCAAGCGAACCTCAAACATGTATTTATAAGCACGGATCATTATCTTTGGGCATGTTTGGGGCAGCATAGTGACTATTTTTACTCTCCTTAGTATTCGTTAAATTTTTATAAGATTTTTGTCCCATAGAAGAACCTCTAGAAGTGCCTATTCTGACCCAAGCATTATAATTATATGCGCAATCTGAAGAAAATCTAATAACCTAACCTCTCAAAAATGTATTCACATTTAAATGATCTCTCAGTGAAAGGGGCACAAGGACATGTTGGTTACAAGCTATCTGAGATGAAGTCAATTTGACCCTTTTTGTGTGTATGGATAGACACTACAGTGTATGCCTTAAAAAAGCCTTGTAGATAAACTTCAGGCTGATCGAAGCAATTTCAGATTTCAGCTTCACACTTTGGTGACATTAGCCACCTTTATCGGTGACAAATAACCCAGGACCACCTAGACCTCTAGATCAGTTTCTACACACAACATGCCCGTCAGTAAAAGCCAGGGTGTTTCGCGCTTGGAGAGCCAGAGCTAGAACTGCCCGTACCACGCTTTCCTCTGCTTCTGCTCCCTGAGCTCACTTGTTTGCTGAACATATTGCCCTTTGTCTTACTCAGCACGGGCCTTCTGTGCAATAAACGCACAAGGAAAATAACCTCAGGAGAAGGAAGAGCGATACCCAACAAATAACAAAACGTAACGTTCTTCTCCCTCCTCTCCCAGGGCGTTTGAAGGTCCAAGGCGTTATCTGCCCCTTGGTCCTGTGAGGCAATGATGTAAGCTCTAGGAACAAGTTCTCCTTGTCTCCTCTGTCTTGGACATTCCTCTCTGAGGATTATAAATGAGCCAGAGCAAGGCAGAAGGACAAGCAGAACTGTAGGGGCTGCTGGGGCCCCAGGCTTACTTTACGAGTTAGCCTCAGCTGATCAGGAGCAGGCATTACCAAGGCCTCCGGAAGGCACATCATGTTATTATCTAAAACAAAGTGAACAAACAAATGGGAAAAAAAAAAAAAAAACCACACAAAAACCCTCCCCCACAAAAAATCCACCCCTACTTCTTTCAAACAGCAATGCGTTTTTCTTTCCACTCCTACGATGATCACGGCTGGTTTCAGGTATGATGTCTGCCTAATGCCTGATTACGATATACAAGACAGATCACACTACATTAGCTAGGATTATGTTGCCTCTTGATCTTATCAGCTTTGTTTCCTGAACTACAAAAAGATCTAACACAGTGCTGGTTAGCAGTTCGGCTTAGACCCTCTCCACAGCCATCCATCACTGTCACTGGCTAGCAGGAGACATTAGGCACAGAGCGAGGAGACAGGATGCCGGGCGGACGCTCTCTTCCCCAGCCAGCTCTCTCCTCTCACACTTAAAGCAGCTCTCCGCTGGCTTGTCCTTCGTTACTGTTGGAGCTTTCTTTTCTTTGGGGAAAGTCTATCTACCTGCTGCCTTCTGAGGTTGTATGCAAAGCGCTACACATCTCAGGTGCTGGTGTGCCTGTTTTCAAATTCTTAGCCACTGTAGATAAGAGGGGCAGCCAATGTATAAGGTAGAATATACATTCCTGAGCTAACGAGAGGGTGGTAACTCAGATGTCTGAGTGAGAAAAGGTAGGTAGTAGATGAAATCTGACCAATCCTACCTTCTGGGTTCAACTTGAGTGAACTTGATGACCGCAGTGGGAATTCTCAGCAGGAAGGATACAGCCAGTCTAGTATCTTTTTTATTTTTATTATCAAACCTGTGATTATTTCAAACTCATCCGTTTCATCTTTAAAATATGGCTCTTAAGTAACCCCAGGAGGAAATACTTTGGAAAGTATACGATTGCTTAACCACTATGCTGTACACCTGAAACTAATACAAAATCATATTGAATGCAAACTGTAATTGAAAAAAAAGTTAAATGAGTTTTAAAAAGATACAAAGAGAGAGAGAGAGACAGAGAGTGAAGAAGAAATCTGCAGATGTAAAAGATAAAGAGGCGTAAGCCCATGTATTGATACCAGGCCTGTATCAAAACCCTTTGCACACACTCACAGCCAGAAGGTAGGATCCCATCATCTGTGAGGACAGAGTTAACAACCTTAGGCACAGAGGAGGCAAGGTGCTTCTGGAACAGCTGCATGGAAGGAGGTAGTGGAAAGGTGCTCCTTTGGTGAAAGAGAACTAGAAAGAGCCAGCTTTTGGCCTAGTGAAAGACCAAGGAAGCTTGTGTTTTCTCAGAATTTTGAAAGAAACAAAATAAAATTTCAAAAAATTGAAATAAAAACAAAACAAAACCAGAGTCAGTGAGAACATCAGGATTCTGACCCCCTCTATGTTGACACAGAGTCCCCCTGTGCGGGTCACCTACTCCAGCCATGCAGGCATCCTATGAGGCCGCACGAGATGTGAAAACCGAATCCAATACCTTTTCTGTGGTCACATCTGATAGGATCAAGTAATGTGTCCCCCAGTAGAAATATCTGTGTGTCAAGTAGTAAATTTGATAATTGCAAGAATACATTTACTGCAGCAGGAGAGACTACCAAACCGGAAGATTAACATTGCTGTTACATAATTACAAGTTCAAGTTCAGCCTCTTATCGCGTTATAGTGAGGATAGAAAGTAGGAGCGATCGTCTTTAATTTGTAATTATTTAACTGAAATGTGAGGTCCAGCGGCCTTATTCTTACCCTTCCGGGCTGGCAGACATTGGTATGCCGAAGCCATCCGAGAAGGCACGGTACACTATCAGAGGAAGACATGTTTGATTATTCTCTAAAACCAACTAAGAGAAGTTAATCTCATTGAACTTCTTTTTATTCAACAAAAGAGTTGGATGTTTCCAAGTCTAATGTGACTATAATGTTCATTAAATGGACTTCTTTACACCTTTAAATGGATTAACGGCACATCTTCACAGTCTAATTATTATACATGTCATTCAAAAAAAATCACAGATCTAATTCAGGGGATGATAAAGGCCTTCTTCTTCTTTTTTTTTATAACTATAGAAAAGACACTGCAGTAAATGGATGTGATTTTTATCTGTGCCATTTTTTTTAAAGGGCATATGTTGCCCCAAGGAGGTGGGAGGGAAGGGCAGTTCTGAGGGTGTGGAGGTTTCCTGCCCTAGTTATTTGAGTTTGGAGATTTAGGAGCTGACCAGGCCAGTGCTTGCTGCTTCTGGGCTCGCTGTGCCAGGTACCTGAGAGGTTCCCCCCACGCCTAAGCTTGCCCAGCTAATGACTTCAGTCTGTCCAAGACAGCTCATAGCCAGATAAGCAATAAATTATGGACAGCCTCTCAGTTGCAGGCCTCCGGGGCTTCTCTGAGCTCCTTAGCCAGGTCTTCCTTGGAAGGGAGAACAGCTCTTCACCATGTCCCAAGGACAGCGGTTCTGTTTTCACTCGTACGTCCGACATCAACTATCTTTGGGTCTGTACTTGTCTCCTTTTTATTTTTTTGCTGAGAGAGTATTCAATTTGGCATGTCCTGGCAGCTCACCAGTGTCTTAAGAATGTCACAGGCTTCGCTCACGTGAGTACAGAATGCTCCAGAAGCCATCAGAGAGCTGCCAGGACTTTTCTCTCCTTGGGGAAGGAAAGTCTAGAGGGGAGAGCCCCAGGATTGCCACAGCGAACACTTTCAGGCTTTTCCCCTTCAAAGCTCAGGAGGTGCAGATTCATCTTCATTCATTCATTTCCCCCCTATTTATTGGGGAATTATTATAGAGCAGGCACTAGGTGTATCAGGTGTGGTGCAAAGTTGGGCAGACACAATTCCAACTCTCAGGTAGCATTCAGTCTAAGAGACATCAGCACACAATTTGGTAAACCAGTGAGGCTCCACAGCTTCCAGATGAGAGGAGCACAGAGTTGGTAATCTGGTTAAATGGTGACTTGAGGTTTGGCTCCGGACTTGTGCTTGCTTAGCCAGCTCACACGGTTTTTGTTGGCCTTGTACCCCTACAAGGTTGCTGTGTAGTGGTGGATGGAGACCTGGGGGAGGAGAGGAAGCACCTACCCCCTCCCTCGGGGCCACCTCTGGACACCTTCCTTCAAGCCAGTCAACAACATTCCCACCCCAAGACCTGGCTCCTCCAAGGGAGACGGGGATGGGGAGGGTGGCCCCAGGTGAGCTCAAAGGTGGAGATGTAAGGTGTGTCTGTGGAGCATCCTTACGGCACCGTGGGAGAAGCACATACTGTGTCAGGTAATGCCAGGTGGGCATGGCAGCACTGCCACTTCCAGGGAGGGAAGTGACCGACAAGTTTCTTACCCTCTTCAAGCCTCAGTTTTTTTAATCTGTAAATAGGGGTAATTACTTATCCACTTTTCAATGTTCTTGTGGAGATTTAGAAACAAATATATAGAGTCTAGCACAGTGTCTGGTACATGGTAAGTTTCAATGAATCCTAGTCCTCCTGCCCTTCCCTATCAGCTGCCCCTTTCACCATCTGCCTCCCCTCCCTGCTCCATGCCCTGTTATTAATCTTCAAAATTAATCCTTTAATTAGGCCTCACCTCACCTCACAAAGTGTGACCGCTCAAAGCCTACCTGTGCTAGGGGTCTCTGCCTTTCAGAAGGAAAATTCTGAAGCTTTCAAAATCCCAAAGAGCAGTGGAATGCTGGTCACTGGGGCTGTCATTTGGACAGATGGACAGTCTTTGGGCGTGGGCAGCCACAGAACTGTGGGAATGTCGAGTCTCACAGCCCACGCCCCATTTCAGGCTCCCTGGCTCACCTGTACCTGAAACTCCATCTTGGGCCTGCTCAGTGTCTGACTCAAGCTCTGGTTTGTGAGCAAGGGTGGCATGGCCTGGGTCTAGCGTGTGCTGTCCCCAAGCCTGAAGCACCCCAGGTGCAAAGGTCGGACAGGACACTCTTGCTCCCTGCTCCACCTGCCATCTGGTCTCCTTAGTATCTGGCCTTCCACAGGGTGTGGCAGCAACGGGCGAGGATACTCTTAGAGACGCCTGGGCCAAAGCACAAAACTCTTTCATGAATCATTTGAGATCCACGTTGTACCAACGCCAGTGGTCAGAACCCATGGCTCCTGAACACGTAGGGATTGTACAAAAAAGCATCAGCATGAGCTCGGGCACTGGAAGCCTCTTCTTCTCGTCTTTGGAAGGAGGGGGGGCCCCTCGACATGACAAACGTCAGTCCTCTGTGGCCTGCTCAGTACTGTGTCCCTGCTTCCAAACTCATACATACTGAATGAGTAAATAATTTTGTTTTCTCTCTGTGTTATAAAGATTCAATCATATTTGGCCAAGTAACTTCAGAGAATATCCTTTAAATACTTTTCAAATAGTGCTTTCTCTATACCTCATTGTACTCTTGGAAAATGCCCGTGGACCAATCTAGAAGTCATGGGGGAAGGAAGTGGGATGTGAACCCAACTTTCTATTAGAGGATCCTCGAAATTGAACCTGCTGCCAAGAGAGACATCGGCACAGGAGCACACAGTGTTGGCTTACTCAGTTACTCCCTTGCTCGGCTGTCTTCTCCTTAATTCTGAATGGGGCTAGGGATTCGATGGTGAGCAATGGAATGTTCAATTACCGAAATTAAACTCTTACCCAAAAGAATAAACTTTGAAAATGGTAAAAAGCTAGAAAAAAATTAATTATAAAAATCTGATTTTAGGTTATTTAAGAATGGATTTCTAATACTTTATTATATATGTAGAGTGTGTATATGCAGATATAATTTCATAGCATAAATGTATGATTATACATGTAAATAATATGCATGCTATATATGAGATGATGTTCAGTCCAAAGGTCTGTACTTATTAGCGAGAAACCATAGATTATTACTTCAAGATTTTTCTCTGCCAGGGCATTCTGCGATTATCTTATTTCCATCTTATTTTTACTTGAACTGGAAGATAGGAAGAGTTAAATGACCTCATTATATTTTATGTTAATTTTGTCCTAGGCTGATCAGGGAACAGACAATGTGCTTTGATTTGTACTCATTCAGAGACCTGGCACCCGCTTTGGATGTTTGGGGGGGAAAGGATCTTTGTCCAGGAAGTTACTTATGGACAATTAACATGTGGAAACTACACCAAACAGTACGTGAAAATAAGTTCACAATGCGTTTCCAAAGGGCGGAGGCTCATTCTTTTTATGGCTAGACTGTGACAACTCTTGCTGGTGGAATAAATGAGATCATATTTCAGTCTCCAAGTAATTATCGGAAATGAAGCTTTGTGAATTCTTTCTTAATCAGGCCACCTGTCACCCTTCAGTCTTTGCATATAATGGCATTTTGTTTCAGAAGACCCTGGCTCGAATTTAGCTCTTCCACATGTTAGAGACCAGGGTCTGATTCCCAGTGTCTCACTGTGATGAATAGATACATTTTCAGCTGGTCAGCTATCCTCTACCTGACACGTGGTACTGTGTGTTCAAAGTGCCAGTGGCAGGTATGAGCAGCCACAGCAAAGCCAGGTGTTCTACCATCACTGTTTGCTCATCAGAGACTTGATTGCTGAGACATCCGTGGGGGTGGGTGATTTACTCACTGCAGCCACCCCCATTCCCCTCCCCTCCCTGCCTCCTGTGGCCAGCTGCTCTGGCTGCTGCAAAGCCCCAGGGCTGGCGGGTGACTCTGTATGGCTTGCAGTCAGGTGAGCTGGGGCTTCAGGGACTTTGCTCAGGGCCTCAGCCAGAAGGCCGGCTTTGAGCCCTCTCCACTGGCAGGCTGGCTGCATGTGCTCAGTGCTTGCCTTCTGAGCTGGACAGAGAAGGCGCATTGATTCTGAGGTCACTTCCGTCAGCACAGGCCCGTAGGTGTCCAGCTGTGGACCACTGGCTGATGATTTAAGATTGTTCTCTGTTGGGGCATTCTGCGATAGCCCCATCACCATCATGGACCTGTTTGAGCTGGGAGATAGAGTTAAACAACTTCACTATATTTTACATTGACTTCATCCTAGGCTGATCAGGGAACAGACAATGTGCTTCGATTTGTACTCATTCAGAGACCTGACACCCACTTTGGATGCTTGGGGGGGAAGGATCTTTGTCCAGGAAGTTACTTATGGACGATTCACATGTGGAAACTACACCAAACAGTATGTGAAAATAAGTTCACGTTGCGTTTCCAAAGGGTGGAGTCCTACCTCTCCCATTCTCATGGAGGGAGAGCCCCGCCTGGTTGGGCTGGGTAGCAGCTCTAAAGGGCTGATGTTCTCCCAGAGCATGGGGGCCTCCCAGAGCTGTGCCTGGCATGTTGTCAGTACCAGGGGTCTCCTTCCCCAAGCAGAGGTGTGTGGACAGAGGACCAGGCCTACAGGAACTCATTTGATAAAATAATTTTGGTAGGTCGTGCCTTGTGTTTAGTTTTCTAAAACAAAAAGGGTAAAAAAAATCCTTGAAGGTCATTTCCATTGGAGTGAAAGTGCTTTTCAGGCTTTGGGGTCAAATATGGAAAACATCCACGCAGCTGCACGTGCCTGGATGATCCAAACACCCGCCACGCTTGGGAACTTGTACGACTGCAGGCCGTATGGATCTGGCCGTGATGGGAAACTCTAATTTAATGCTAATGAGGACTTCTCGCAACTCACTTCCCTGGTCTCAGGATTGCATCAGTGAGGCAAATTTTAATCAGCAATCAAAAGTGTTCACTCCGAACGCAGGGAGAATCCTCAGTACTTTCTTATGTCATCAATAAACTTCCTTGCCCCAAGCTGGACCCAGAAAAATGTGGGCCAAACCGACATCTTTCCCTAGTTAAGCCTTAAATTCTCCTGCAAGTGATGGTTTTTCAGAAACCCCTGCGGACCTCCCTCCCCAGCCCCCAGGTGGACAAGACACAGTCAAGTCACAAGAGAGGCTGAACCTCTACTGAACTGGTGGTGTGATTCTGACCACGGCCCCCAAACTGACACCTGTTGAAATAATATTGGAACCACAGTTGTAACTAATCTCAACCAAGACGTCAACTCAATTAGTCTGACAACAGGACAACCCAGGAGATGCCTCTCGTGCCCGGGCTGATGCTCCCGGTCAAGTCCAGGCTTGTTATCTATTACCAGACAAGCCCAGGACAAAATTAACACTAAATATAAGGTAATTTAATTAATTCCTCCTATCCCAGCAGGCAGGTCCCAGCACCCTGGGTGCCCCAGGCCCTCTAGCAAGCAGCGGAGGCTTGCAGCCCCAGAGACTAAACACCGAGATTGTGCTTCCATTATTTTAAGTGGGTGATTTGCAAGGGTTTTCGTGAAACTCCTTTGAGTACTAAAGCAAAGCGTAGTTTTTTTTATTATCCTTAAGGACAGGGTAATAAATCGTGTGAACGTCACAGGAAAACATATCTTGTAAGAGTCAGGGTTCTTTAAGGAATATGTATGTTTTCTGGAGGGAGATGGGAGGGAGGAGGGGAGGGAGAGGGGGGAGACACAGAGAGAGGGAGAGAAAAGAGAGAGCAGGAAACCCGGGTATATATATATATAAAAAAAAAAAAAAGTAGGAAGACAGAAAGGCCTAAAAATAAATAATGAAAATAAAAATGCTATAATAAATATAAGAAAAATACTTTGTAAAATTGTTTTATTGTAAAGAACTTCCTTAAGTTGATTTTTTAAAGGATACAAAGGGCTCTTTTACTTCCAAATTTCACCAAAGCCGCCCCTCAAGTCCCCTCCCCAGTGAACTGCACGTCAGAGTCTTTAATGACCTTCCCCACTTTTCCTGCCCTCCAGTGCTAAGCCAACGCAGAGGACACGAGGCATCAGGTTATGAGCTTCATGAATACAAATTGCAACCCTTCATTCTGCAAAAATAGACAAGTTGAAAAGCCTGATAGGAAAAGTGAGGCAGCTTATGGCCGTGAACATTAGCAAACTGAGCCCTTAACTTAACATCCAACCTGTCACTGGGGGTTGGGCGAGCAGGTGGACTTTCACGGGTATCTGAGCAGCAGGAGAGTCTGCTGCACGCACGTCTGTGCGCTCACCTGGGGCTCCGCTCGTGTGGCTTTGGAGCACCGGTTTTCTCCTTGTGACTACAAGCAGGTTAGGGGTCAAAACGATAGGGAGCTTCCCGCCCATTTTCAGGTGTGGGTGAAGTAAGGTGTCTGGGTCGGTAAACACTACGCCAGTAAAAGCTGGCCGACTTTGTTAAGTGGCCGATCACCGGCCAAAGTCCTCTCCTCCCACCGTGTGCCCGTCCCCAGATATTTGACCCCCTTTACCCTCTTCTGCACAACGCAATATACAGACGAGGTATTATAGAACTACATACTTGGGATTCACCTTATGAACCCCTGTCACCCCAATGAACTTAATAAAGTTAAAAAAGAAAGACACCAATAATAGTAATGGTAATAATAATAACGATGATAAAAATACCAGCAATAATAACAGTCGATGTTTGGGGGGAAAATAAGGCAGATCAGTGGGTGAACCAAATCATTAAATATACTAATTTGCAGCAAGGAAATGAAAACATTGGGAGCAACCAGCGGCTGGTAGGAACCCCATCCCTGGGTTTTCATCTTGGCTCCCTGAGGTCTCTCCTTGGCTCAACTTGGGTGACCTTGGGTGCCAGTTTCCTTATCTCTTTTGTGAGGGAGTTGGAGCACTTGATCTGAAGTTCACCCCAAATCCATGACTCCACTTACTTGGTGATTCAGGACCCCGAGACACTTTAAGCAGGTGCTTCTAAGCCAGGGCCACTCATTAGAATTACTTCAGCAGCTTTTCGTTATCCTAATACTCAGACCCACCCCAGGCCAGTTCAACCAAAATCTCTGAGGGAAGGGGGAGGGGTGAGAGTCAGCAGTTTTAAAAGTTTTCCAGTTGATTCCAATGTGTGGCCAAGACTGAGCATCACCAAACTCTCGTTCTTCCTAATAAATAGAACCAGAAACACCTACTCCCCCACCCCCATGCCATTCTTGAGAAGAGCTGGCTTCTTCTTGATGGGAAGGGATCAAAGAAGTTGCCTTATCTCCCACTCCATTTCCAGGCAAACGGGGGTCAGGAAAAGTTTGCATCAGCGACAGATCGGAGGTGTAGGCAACAATAAATTACAGGGGCCCTAAAGCCGCCAGGCCCGAGCTGGGCAAAGCAGCGTGGGCCTTCTCCTGCTGGTCTGTGAGGTGTGGGCTATTGAGAGCTCTTGGTGATACCATCGCTTGGCTGCCTAGATGGACACCCCCAGCCCCTATTGAAGCAGAGGCAGTTCTTACCAACCTCTTGTCCTTTGCGAAAGCAACTATCACCGGTGTGCCCTGCCCCCGACCTCTCTCCAGGAAGGAGAGAAAACTGAGACCCGTAGCAAACAGTCAGCACCAAAAGTGGGTGAAGGGGAATTACTTTTTTAGGCAAACCACGCTACACTTGTGGAGTAGTGTCCTCTCCAAAATGTATGTCCTTCCCGGATTCTCAAAATGTAACCTTATTTGGAAACAGAGTTACTTGTAGCAATGAGGTCATACTGGAGTAGGGTGGGCCCTTAGCCCAACGTGACTTGTGCCCCTTATAGGAAGACAAGAGGCAGAGAGGCATACAGGGTTGATGTCATGCATGTCGGCGTGCTTGGGCTGCCGTACCAAATACCATATCAGAAATTAGTTTCCCCACAGTTCTGGAAACTAGAAGTTCAAGGCCACGGGATAGGCAGGTTTAATTTCTTCGCAGGCCTCTTCCCTTAGCTTGTAGATGCCTGTTTGCTGGCTGTGTCCTCACACGGTCATCCTTTGCCTGTTATCTGTGTCCTAATCTTCTTATAAGGACACCAGTGATACTGGATTAGGGCCCACCTTAATGACCTGATTTTAATTTAATTACCTCTTTATCCCCAAACACAATCACATTCTGAGATACTGGGGAGCTAGGGCTTCAACGTGTGAGTTGGAGGCAGAGGGACACAATGTATCCCACAACACCATGTGATGACGAACACAGAGATTGGGGTGACGTGTCTACAAATCAAGGAACCCACAAGCACCAGAAGCTGGGAGTGATCGGCAAGACCCCTGCCCTGCAGCCTGCCGAGCACGCAGGTCCCTGCCCACTCTGTGATTTCAGACTGCCGGCCTCTGCAACTGAGAGAATAAATTTCTTGTTTAAACCATCCAATTCATGGTCATCTATTGTAGCAGCTCCAGTGAACGAATACAGTAAGGCCTCACTTAGCATTGCGGATAAGTCCTTGGAGCTGCAGGAAAACGATGTTTCAGGACACCCACTTTACCGTAGGCTAGCCAAGGTACACAAGAGCTGAGTTCTCATGGTGCCTCATCAATGTGGCAGTGCACACTGAGTGAGACGTTATTTGAGGGGCTGCCGTCCCGCTTGTCTGCCGGCTCTTCCTCTGAGTGTCTACATCACAACTGAGATGTGCAGACACAGCGAAAGCTCATGCACTCAAATCCAAGCTTGGCTGTGCCTGCAGGTGCTGGTGCAGGACCCCTGGAGAGCCCCAGGAGTGGACGAATCACCTGCTGTTACAGTTCCTGTCCCTGCCACACTCCACGCACTTTCCATCGGGGACCCTGGGGCCGGCCAGGCCAGGACAGGGAGGGCAGGGCTGGAGCTGGGGTATGGCGAGGAAGGATGCCTCCTGCTGCTCCTCACTTTCTACTGGGGAGTGGTCCTCGGAGCATAGTTCTGGCTGCAAATCACCCACCAGAAGCTCGGCATGGGATCTGCCCTCATCGTGGGACCAGGGCGATGTTAATGGTGATGTATTGCTTATTTATGGCTCAGGATCCAGCCCAACCTAAGCTTCTTTGCAAGTAGTGACGGCTGTGACCCAGGCCCAAGGGTGCTCAGGCTGAGCAGCAGCCGGCCCCTTAAACCTGGCACCCTTGTGAAGGGACAGGTCGGCCTACAAACCCACCTCATTCAGCGTGTCCGTCTGCAAAAGGGAATCGATGTGCTCCCCTCCCCGCCACCACCTCCCATAGCAGAGTCCAGTCCACTGGCTTCGGACAACACAGGCAGGCCTCTGGTCATGGGAGGCACAGACCAGGGGAAGCCAGCCCAGAAGACTGCACGGGGAGAATGTCTAGGAGCTTCGGCAGCAAACAACAGAGCGCAACCTCAGACAGCTGCACCCTTTCTGTGGCTCATTTAGGAAGCCGAGGGCTGGGCTTGTGGCCCCTGGCCTACAAAAACACATCTCTGCAACTCCAGGACCTCTCTGCCATGAACAAGGTGCTCAAGTTACCTGTTGAAATAAATAAAGAATGAATGAATGAATGAATGAATGGGCTTAAACAGGGAAGTGAAGACACAGGAAAGCAGCTCCCAGGAGGCACTGCAGGCACAGGAAGTCCGCAGCCCCGGCTTCTGCTCCAGACTGTGTCCTGGCACTGTGGGGCTTTGCACCTGCCACCTCCCCTCTGGGTCTCCGTCAAAGGAAGGACTTAGGATGCACGACCCCCAACATTGTGAGTTGGTCACTTTTCTTTACAATCAATAGTAGCAGGAGAATGGGTGATCTTTTTTATTTTTTCTTACTTGTTTTTGGCTCCGGACCTTGCACGTAAGCGAAGGTGTGTACATCAGGCCCTTGAAGCCTCTTGGAAAGGAAGGGGGACCCGAGGGGGTACAGGCAAGGCTCTGCACTCACTCCTCCACGTATCTGCAATAATGAGAATGTGGATGGTTGTGCGGAATCCAGGGCCTGTCTGAAACACCACGTCCGGGGGGGACTGGGTTTAAGAATGATGTTAAAACACAGAGATGAGGGAGAGAAGAGGCAGAGGAGAGAAAGGAGCCCCAAAGGCGGGAGTTGCACCAATTAGATCGGCTAACAACAGGCAGCCTTCATCCCTGGCAGGAAGCACCCCAGCAAGCCATGAGTGACAGGAAGCCGCTGCGAGGTGCCCACTTTTTCAAAGGCAAAATGTAATTTGTAAACAATCAACATCTTAACGAGCTATAAACAAGCAGCCCTGACTTCTAGCAGATTTACTGATGCTTGAGTGACTAAAATTCACCATGTTTTCCCAAACCCACTTCGTTAATGTGCGGCCTGGCATTCATTAGGACGGCAGGTCCCCGGGGACTGCTTCCAACCTCACGCCGCGGGGCTGGGATCTGAGCGCCTTCCCATCTCGGGTGCAGGCCCAGGGCGGCTCAGCCTCCGTTTCTGCCCTCCCTCACCACAGCTGGCCTTGTACCTCACAGGATAGGATATGTTTGTTTTGTTTTAGAATTCTAGCGTTTCAAAAATCACCCATCACTTATCACTCATCTTAGATGAGCAATTGTGGGTCGATGCTGCCTGGATATTTTTCCTCCAAGCTCCTCCTTTCTCCACCCCTCCCCTTAGCGCCCACCCCCAGGGGAAATCAAGAAAAACAAGATCCCACTTGTTCAGGCCCTCAGAGACCCCTCAGAATCGCCGGAATCGTCACAAAGAAGGGTAGTAATAGAACAGCATACAGGACTGTAAATACAAACTGCTCGGTGGAGTGGCAAAAAATAATGAAGTAATTAGGTGAACTATTATCAGCACCTGTGACTGATTGGTGCAAGCACGTTTCTGGCTTTATTATAGGACGATTTGTCAGGAACAATAAGCAGATCGTGAAGTTGTGGGACTCCTGGCCCCCACACCCGGCTGCCCTCTCCCAAGCGCCCCAGACACCCCGAGGTGCGCGCCCCAGGACAGGGAGGCGGCCGCTCAGCCTGGGCCAAGCCACTGTGGGCAAATGAGAGTGTTGCTTCGGAACCCATTAGGGTTAATGCCACTTTAATTAGCAGTCCATGTGCCACCGAAGAGGTGCCATTTAATGCACCGTCTCTAGGAGTAAGCGTGTGTCCCACAGACAGACTAGAACGGCGAGCCCGCTCCGAATGTGACAATCGAGTGGGGACTTTCAAAACAACTCACTGAGGATTCTAAATGGAAATGGCTGTTCAAGTGCCCAGCTGCAGTGGTGCACCTGGTAGAGTGGTGACCTTCTTCCTGGGTGGGATGGCGGCAGAGCGTGCCCACCTGCCAGTAATAATAATAATAATAATAACAACAACAACAACAACAACAACAATTTGATGGTGATTATAATAGTATTACTCTGCATCAGGCCCTGTTTTGAGCATTGTATGCTCATCTATATATATTTACTCATTTACTGTTTCCTTCTAACTCAGTGAGGTAGATACTCTCATCATCCCCATTTTGCAGATGGGGACATCGAGGCACAGGCACGTGAAGTGGCTCCTCCAAGGTCACAGGAGTTAGGATTCCAAGCCAGGCTGTTTGGTGGCAAAGTGTGCACCCTTCATCTCCTGCTCTCAGCCCCTGCTTGCAGGACTGCGGACTGAGGGGCATCCACAGTGGGCCTGTCACAGGTGGGGCATGAGGGGAGAGGCTGAGAAGTGGGAAAGGGGGCATGCTGAACACCGAGGCAGGAGAGCAGTTTCTCACAGACCTGCCCATGGACTTGGGAGTAGTCAGCACCTCCCGAGAGCAGGGGGAGGTAGACCTCCAGGGACAGCCGTCCTGCACAGTGAGGCACGGGTCTGACTTCTCATCACCGCCTCAGCAACACATCACAGCGACAGGGCAAACTGTCCCCTGAGAGCCATGGGCGTACCCAGGCTTCTCCTGGGCTCCCTACTGCCCAGAACCTCTCGGGGTTCCCCAAACCTGACTGGGTGAGTGCTGAATTGCCAGCCCCTCAAAACCTGGATCCACCCGGTGATTATCTAGACAAGGAAGCATTTGGTTTGGCTGATGGCTGTGGTCCTGTCTAGCTCAGAAATGTGAAGCTTATGGGTCCTGGACATGAAAACAGGTGTGAAGGAACCGCCTTTGTGGCCAGGGGCACAAACTTTTTTAAGAGGACGAGGAGCCGTAGAAGACAGGACATGCCACACTCTTTGTAGAGTGATCACCAGTCCCAGTTTGCCTGGGGTGGAGCAGTTTTAGAGCCTAAAGCACCCGGGCTCCGAAATCCCCTGTCCTGGGCAAACCGGAACAGTGGGCCACCTTCCTGTTGAGGACAAAAAAGTAGGGTTGAGGGGAGTCCTAGCTAGCTGAGTGCCTGGCCTCTGGTAAGTGCCCATTGTACCGCATGAGCTCCAGGAGAGAGTGTGGACAGTGACCTGGGGTGGGCAGGCGCAGTCCACAGAAATCCAGGGTGAGAAACGAGCCTCTGGTGGTGAAGTTAGACCAGAAAGCAGATGTGACTGCCCAGGGAAGGTTATAGAAGGTGAGGAGGGGACCCCCCACCCCACCCCGCAATGCAGAATTGTTTCTGCTTCCTTCTGTGCACCTGGAAATAAACAGCATGTCTTCCATTTACAATCCCCACATCGTCGTTCTTCCCGCTCAGAAACAATGTCCGTGTCCAGGCAGAACCCCAAATAGGAGCTGGATCTGGCCGGGGCTGGGTGGGGTAAAGGGTGCCCCACGCAGGTGTGTGGGGGTGAGTTGCTCAGGCCCCGATTCCACATGCTGCATAGACTCCAATTACCCGAGGACTTAGAGATCAAACAGCCCAAATGAGCTTCACAAAGAAAGAGGAGGTCTCAATTTTACTTCCCGCTACACCCTCTAGCCAGACCCCGCGAAACAATGCGCTGCATTGATGTGCTCCTGAGCCCCCAACTTTCCCGAAATTGTCTCCGTTTATCTCAGCAGCATGTCTATAAAGTGGACAGAGCAGAGAGCCAGATATTCTGAAGAATGCCATGGTTCTCTCTGGATTCTGCAGGGTACCCATGGCAGCCTCACATGGCTTTAACCACACTCTCCTTTACATGTTCATTTGTTTTTATTTTTAGGTATAGTGTTTTATTTTTAGGTCAAGGTGTAGTGTTGGCACGTGAGGCAAAGTGTTTGCATCAGGCCTTAACTGAGCTATGGCAGAAGCACAGACAACTTGATAGAAAAAGGCAGGGCAGAGGCTGGAATTTTGCAAATTTTATTTTTACCCCCTCTCATAGTCTAACAGTTAGGGTTTGCAGCGAGACTCGGCGCATCTGAAAATTAGTCTGATTTCCTTTTCAACAATAACCTTGGTTAATAGGTAAATAATCTAAAAAATGCAATCACTTTGAACGTTTAAGATGAAAGGAAGCAGACAGGTTTGTGGAAAAAAGTCTTTGTAGACATTTAATGTGTAGGCAACAACAGACCTAAGCCCCAAACTGATTTGTTTTTACATACCCGTATACATTTTTATAATTTTAGCCTCCAGACAATGGATTGTTAATTGAGAATAGTGTACCAAAGTGATAAGATATTTCACAATTTTTTGATAGGTGACTTCACCTGTATAATAACCAAATTCTTCATGTAGCTACTTGTTTATGGCCTTTTCGAAAAATGAAAATACAGACACCTTAAATAGATCAATATTTCCCTTAAAATAAATAGCCCTTTGATAAAGAAAGTGAAAAATACATGTTTGAGATGTAGCTGAAGCTGTACCACAACCTAGGGATCAGGGTTATAGCTCAAAAAGCAGATGCAAATAGCTTTTAGGCCGAGCATTTCTATACTAAAAGCATATATTTATAGTGGAAATTGACCTTAACACAAAGGGGAAAAAATCTGGTAAGCTTTCTTATTTTGGAACTAACATACTAAATCTTTTTTTATTTGATGGCCTTAAAAAGCAGTTAACTGACTTTGAAAGCAGCATTTTTCAGGCACCGTAAACACTGTAGGAAACTGGGGAGAAGCACAGTTGTCCCGTGTGACAGACCCCTAAACAATCTGTCTTATTTTAGTTGTTTACTCTCAAATATCCAGTGCTCTCTTATCACCACCCCACCACACTCATACACTGTTTATTTAGTGATTTCTTTTGTGTGTGAAATTTACACCTAAATGACTTATTGTCTCACTCTGAATGGTCTTGAAGATACTCAAAGATGATACACTGCAGGAAGAACTCAAAGTACTCACTCTGTTTTGGACTACCTGACGCTACAGGAATAAACCTGGACATACTAATTTTTCACTACTAATTTTGCATTTTTAATTTCTTTTTCTGTAATAGCCCCAAATCAGAAAGCTAAAAAAAAAAATCAGATTGTTGATAGTTGCAAAATATGATATTGTAACCCACCGCAAAACCTCACGATTACGTACGTGTGCATGAATTAAAATGTCTTACGCATTAGCGCTCACTGGATCAAAGGAGACACCTGCCAGCGGACCTTCCCTCCCTGCAGACTCGGCGGTGCTCAGCAAGTCCTTGGCTTGTAAAGTCATGGCCGGGTCACGGATTTCTGCACACAGTGACGGTTTCTGTGTGCAAAACGTAGCAGGCAATGCCATGCTGCTTACCTTTCTTTATACCACAACTGTTGCAGCAAAAGGTTTCTCCCATTGCTTCTCGGTTTTGCTTCTCTGGATCCAGTGGGAAACAGTTTCCCTGACTAGTTACTTCTTAGTTGTCCCTGAGGATACAGAGATTTGGGAAGATAATGCCTTGTTTTCCTCAGTGGTCCCTCTCAGTTTAAAGCCTTAAAAACGCACAAATGGTGCATTGGCTGCCCGGCTGGCACTGAAATTCAGAGCAAGGCAAGCTTGCTCCAAAAAGCCTTTCCCGGGAATGCACGCAGTTTCATGTAGAGCCACTAGATGGCGTATGATAACCATTTGTGCCAGCCACCACTCCCTTCCCGTCCCTCAATAACTTTCCAAATGTGTTCTAAACAATCCCTCCAAGGCTACGTCACTACTAGATGATTATTACCATCTCGATCTTTATATGGAAATCTACATGATTCTGACTTACATGTTGGAGTTAGGGGACTCTTCTCTGGACGAGCCTATATCAGGAAGTGCCCTGCAGCATTCGCTGCGTGTTCATGTTAATAAACACAAGCATTTTAGGCCAAATAGAGACCCACATGCTAAATGTCGAATGTGTGTCCTACTCGTTTGTCTGCCGATGCTTCAACACTTAAGTGTCTACTGTATGTGAAATGTTACTTGTGCCTCTGAAATGCTGAGAGAACATTGTTATCCGAAATTAATACAGGCACTGAAAAATAAAGACGCTGATTTCACATTGTGAGCCGGGCCACCCGTTCAGTGTTAGAGCTGAACATGCCCCTGATGTCACAGCAGCTTCACTCTGGGTGTGGGATGTGTCCGAATGTCAAGGGCAACAAGAGTGAATTACACGAAGCACTTTTTAAACGCTCTTTGCCCTGAACTATGATGCCCACTGCCTTAATCAATGTAAACTCCTATAAGGAAAATTAGCTCATAAAAGATATATATAAGCTCCACAGAGGGATCACCTCCTTCTTTGTGTCCTTTGTCAGCAAGTATAGGAGTGAGGCATTTCATGATAGACAGACACACACACACACAGTCTGTTTGCTGATAAGCCTCTATAATAAGGACGGCTTTATCACAAAGTATTCAGAAAGACATGAGAAGATTTCTTCAAACTTAGTATGACCACTGTGGAGGGAATTTCTAAGGTCCTATCCATTTTTAAGAATCAGTGGTTCAAAAAAATGAAGGGCATTCAAATTCTTTCACTTTTCTCAAAATAGGTGTGATATTTCTCCTAAGCCAACCTCTACCCAAAAGGAAAGAATGGTCTCATTTTTAGAATTCCTGGTTATTTGTTTGAACTAAAGAATTAGTTGCATTTCAAAATAAAGACCTGCCTAATGAAATGATGAAAACATACAGAGCATTAAATTATAAGCAGATGGGGGCGAGAGTGGGGAGGGGTGAGTTTGCTGGAGCCCGGAGTTCACAAAAGCTGACAGCTTTGGGATTTTCTCAACAATACAGAAGATAATTGTTTAAGCAGCAGAAGATTAAAAAAAAAAAAAAAAAACTTCTGAAAGATTTTTTTGATAGACAGCAACATACAAGAAGATCCAGAAAGCAGAATCCATGTGTATTGACACTGTTTGAAGAGCTGACCACAGCCGACGGAAGCTGGACGTTCACAATGGTGCCTGGAGGAAGAGGCAGGTGTCACTTTGCAAGTGTGTCAGAGCAGCGAGGGGGTCCTGTGACAGCAAGGAGGACCAGACAGGCCCAGGACAGTCACGGTTCGGGGTCCGAATTCTTCGTAAGAAAGACAGGCAGCTCCTTGGCTCTTGTCCGGCCCTAGGTTTTCATGAAGCGCCTTCTCTCCTTCCTGCTTCCTGAAATTGATCATTTAAAATGCTGCTCTGCACGGTTGAAAGATAAGTGTTTGATGAGACAGAGTGTAGAGCAGCTAAAAAAGAGGCTTAGCGAATAGGAGCAGCTCACAGACGGTGCGAATTGTCTGGTAAGTGGCACTTCATGATTAGCAGAATCCATGGGAGTTTTATCTTGAGTTTCTATCAGGCCACATTCAGCAGGAGCGGGTTCCTTGGAAACCAGCTTTAAAAAAAACACACACCTGTGTCTGTCTCTATCTTTGCTGGATATACAATGGCAGTTTCGACCCATTTGAGCTGCCTTCCTGAACAGCAGCGCCGATTGTCTTCGAGTGCGGGTTAATGGATGTAGGTCTAGAGATAAAGGAAATAAACCCTCGAAGATTTTGTCTAATTTTTAAAAGGCATCTCACCTTCCTAAGTTGTGTGTCTTCTTTGTCCTGGATGTCGGCGGGGAGGGGTGGGGGCGGCGGCGACGGCGGTTGGCACCCAGGGCCAGGGCCGGGCTCCGAGCGGCGTGAGTGTTACTTTCAGAACTGAAATCCGCTCTTGTTTCGCTAACAGAAGGAACGTGCCAAAGATGAGGGCGGTGCACACACGCAGACACACCCAGACACTCTCTCCTGGGGTGGGGAGGGGGATTTGCGGCCCTCATTCTAGTTCAGGCAGCATCCCCCTCCCCGATCCATCCGCACTGTCCCTGTGTGTCCACAGCACTTCTGCGTCTGGCCTCACGGCAGACGGCACTGCTCTGAAAATGGACCAATTTTAGCAAAACCTCCTTTGTCTGGCAGTGTCCGGCCCTCACTGAGCACTGCTGAGACCAGAAGTTGGAGGGGCAAGGCGTCAGCTTCACTCGCCGCGCCTTGTGAGACCTGCCAGAACCGTCTTAGGACCTCTGAGAACCTCCCATCGCCAGGAGACAGGAGCTACGTGTTCAGGAGTTGAGGGAGCGGGTCCCCTTCCCAAATAATTTGTTTTGTTTGCTAGGAAGGTGGAGGGTCAGTGGAGTGGCTAGCTACGGGGACCATGCTGGCCTGGTTAGGGAATAGTGACACCCACCTCCCCCCTCTGACCCCCAAAAGACCTTTCTCTTTTCCCTTCAGTGCTTAAAGCTCTGTCACATGTGTCCTATAGCAAGCCTCATTCAGTCCTTGGAAAGCAAATGGACCATACGTCTAACATTTGTGTGTAAAAATATACACATAAAATCTAAAGTCTACTTTTAGAGATGCATCCTTTGGATACTTGATAGTCTTCCCATTCTCCCACTAGAAAAGAGCATTCTCAAGGGGGCTAACACCTTTCATCTTTATTAGCTACTGGCCAGTTGGAAGGGGGAGCCCAGAAGAGGGACTGGGTGGGGAATTGTTGGCAGCCAACCAAAAGCAAAGCCTATCAACATGTGGTGAGGAAATGAGACCGAACTGACCAATGAGGGGACAACTGTGGGGGGGCTGTGCTCCTGGTGGGGACAGGAAAGGACCCAAGGCCAATGTGAGCTGCTTCCTCCATGTGTATGGACATGGCCCTGCACACCCGTCCTGGCCCCTTCAGGATCCCGCAGGAGTCGGGGGACGGCTCCAACTCTGCACCTGGCCAGGGAGGACCCCTAGTTCTGATCGGAGGTTCCAGCTCCACCCAGCCAGGTGCATCCCTGTGAAGACCTCAGTTATGGCTTCCACAGTTCTGTTGAGTGGTTGTTGTCTTTTTCTTACTCCTCCTCTTCATCTTCATCATTGCAGCAGTAGAGACTAAGGTTAGGAGAGTTCACCAAATTCAAGGTGCTGTTCTAAGCGCTTCATGCCGCCATATCATTCAAAACTTCCCATCACCCGGTAAAGCCGGCGCCACGTTCGCCCCAAGTCCTGGTCAGATGACGTGAGCCCAGGACATGGGCTCCAGGAAGAACGGTCCTGGCTGGCATTCTGTGTGAAGGGCTGGCATGGGACAGGGGTAACAAAGAATGGTTCATCGACACTAGTTCATTGAGTGTCTCTCTGTCCAGTGTCCTTGTGGAAAACCCCTGACTGCAGGCTCGGCAGGGCTCACTGCACCTGGCACGGCACATCGGGCATATAAAGGTTTACGGATGCCGCTCATGGGGGATTCAGAGACATGGGTGGGTTCGCCTTACCCTGGAGACCTCACCTGAGAAAGAGGGGAGGAGGGGCAGAGGGACAGGAAAGTCTAAGGAAGAAAAAGCAAGCACAGGTAATGTCAAGGACATATGCCTCCCATGCTCCTAGCTCCAGCTCTTTCTAGCCAAGGAACATCTAAGGAGGTGGTTCAAGGTGCAGGCACCTGACCCCATCCCCAGAGAGGCTGAGCTGCTGAACAGGCCAGGGAATTGGCATTTTTCCCATGTCCAGGTGATCCTGTAGCTGGGCGTCTGTGAACTTCACCGCTAGAACCAATGACATAGAGGTGACAGATCAGAGTGGACCAGGGTAGTGTTGGGGAGGGGTCTTCCCAGAGGAGGGGAGGCTCTGAGTGGGCCCTGACTTTTATCACAACTAGTATCATTTATCTCAACTCTTCACCTGATTAAAACTCAGCTGGTAATCAGTTGAAGAGGAGGGGCCCCACAAGTCCAGAAATATAACCTGCCACGCCTCAGGACTGGGTGCCTGGAGGGGGAAGCAGAGACACGATGAAGGCTTGCATCCCCCCCCATGCTTGGGACGAGGGAACAAGGCACAGATGAGCTTGAGGTCCCCAGAGTGCAGTTCAGGGCTCTGGCCAGCCAGGAGGCCGAGGGGCGCCTCACTCAGCCTGTCGCCCAGCTGCCTGGATGGAACAGCTGAACTTCAAAGGAAGCATGGGGTTTACCCAAGGGCAGCTGTGGATCTGTGGGTGGGTGGGGTACCCAGGGGAGCTGAGGAAAGGCTGCAGAACAGGAGCGGGTGGGCTGATAGATTCAGGGACGAAGAGAACAGCTTTGGGCTTGGGCCTTATTTATGAAGGAGGTGGGCCTGCTTGGAACAAAGGTGTGGGTCTGCCTCAATTCAGCCAACACTGAATTGTCAAATCACCCCGATAGTCCCGTGAATGTCCCTGTGGAAAAACTGTTTCATTATCATCCTACCTGAAACCCCCTCCTTCCCTCACATGTTAAAGACAACCACTAAACATCCTGGGACCCAGAACATGAAAAACCTGGGACTTCCATGTCACTCCCAGCAAATGCTGTTGTGACTTCTTCCCCCCCCCTTATCCTCCCTCTTAAGATGTAGCAATTTTCCAGAAGTTCACTAAGGGGTGGAGAAAACCCCAAACAAACAAAAGGAAGCCACTCAGGACTTGGAAGACAGAAGAGTGAGGAGGCTGCACCTTGTTCTGTCTTAGGCAGACAAGGCGAGCCGGCCCCCAGCAGCTCCACAAAAAGCGAGAAGATGTTATCGAAGGGATTGCTTTCAGTGGCTTCAGTTACAGAGGGGAAACATGGGCTCAGAGCTCGAGGAAGTTTCAAAAAAGAAAAAAAAAACACAACAACAACACGCAGAGGGACTGTGCAGAACAAGAGAACAAGCAAAACAAGAGAATGAACTGCCGGAGAAAGTGGAATTTCCATCCCCCCGAGCAACCCGGGGGGAGAGGAGGGAGCTCTTTATTACAGGTTGTTTGGAGTAACGAACTGGATCCCACCGCCGCGCATGGGAACGGACCAAGTGACCCGGCGCTGTTCCTCCCAGTCCAAACAACTCCGTAATTATTGACCCAGGTGGCCAAGGGTTAGTCTCCGAGGAGGAAGAGTCCGTTTCCCACCGACTTGCGAGGGCTCAGTTGCCAGCAGCGCTTTGTCATCCGCTGGATCGTTTTCAAGTCATTTTGTTCGGCAAGAGCTCGACAGGGAGACCCGCTCCGCCAGCAACGCGCGAGGCATTCGCCGAGGGCTTTGGGGGCTCGAACCTTCGCGGCCGGATCGAATTCCTAGCTGCAGGGTGCAGGTGTAGGCGAGGTTCCAGAGGCCTCCCGAAGAATTCTGTGGCTCCGGGAGAAAGGGACGGAGCAAAAATCAATACCCTCCCTATTTTGTCTTGCTAGAAGGTTCCATTCATTGGGCTCCAGAGCTGGTTGATGCAGTTTCTCCCCGAGGACTTTTGTGCACGGTCCACCTCCGTCCTGTTTTCAATCACTTCGATGTGAGTCTGAAGTTACCCTGGCCTCCTGGTCTGCATTTCTCACCCCAGTGGCTCGACACACGGATGGCCCATCCTCAAAAAAAGTCAAAAGAGACTCCTAATTCGTGGTAACTCTGCACTTTGCTCCTCATCTTCTCTTGTCGGGGAGACCATTTTAAAAGGAGTTTGAGGAAACCAGTTTCAACATTTTATGTACTTATACAGTGTTTTTAAAACATACTAATTTAGTAAAAGAAATGCATCAGCCTTGATTTTTCCCAGGCTTCAGCAGTTTGAAGGGGTAATGGCCCACACTGATGAGTAAACCACACACCCCTGGCTCTTGCCTCGCCCACGTAACTCGCAACCCCGAGGGCCCTCAGGGCAGAGCTCCCTGGAAGTCCTCAGAAGCTCCCCAGCGAGCCTTCCCAACAGCCCCAGAGAGTCAGTCCACCCTGGGTCCCCTCCCCAGGAAGAAACACAGAAGGGGCAGTTTGCCACCATGTCTGCTGCCAGCACCCATAGGGACAAAATGGATGGGTCAACAAGGGCACTGGTTCCAGGTGTTTCCTAAAAGGCAAGGCTAGAGGCCCCCGCAGAGCTGTGCTCCTCATAAACCTTCTGCATGCTGGAGACGCAGGTTCAAATCCTGCTGAAACACGGGAGGACCCTTGCCCTGCGTCCCTACCCACCCCACTCCTATCATCTCTCTGTCTCTGTAAGCAAGACTCAGACACCAGTCATTCAGCTCGGCCCAGGCATTGACACTGGGGACAGGGGAAATCGTGCCCGTTGTTCTTCTAGTTACTTCTAGCAATTTCTTCTGAGTTACTTTTTCCAGGGAAATAGTTCTGGGTGCAGAAAAGCTGTTATGCATGGATATGTTTATGGAAGCATCATGAAGAAGAGTGAGAAACTGGAAATCACCAAAATGTTCAGCCGTTAAACACTGGTTGGGCAAATTACGGAACATACTGCACAGCCATTAAAATCGTATTTTCAGGGGCTTTGTAGTAACAAGGGAGATGTTTGTCACATAAGATGGAGAGAAAAAGACAATCAGGATACAGATTTTATATTGAAATGATTATAATGGAATAAAATAAAACAAAATCTGCATAAAGGGTCAGGAAGGAGCCATAAAGAAGCATTATGACGATTTGTCTTTAGATAGAAGAATACTGGCTGATTTTAAAAGGGTGTTTCTTTTAATTTTTCTGAACATATCATATTTCATCAAATGAGAGTAGCTCTTAAATAATGAAAAAGCAAGCATAAAAAAGGACGGAAAATCCCTCCTCATGTCTGTACAGGTGGAAGGGTGGCCCATATCAGCTGGTGGAGGGCCCAAGTTCAGCGTCCTCACTGTGCGCTAGTGTTTCCTCCTAAGTGCTCCTGGCGGGGTCTAAATGCCATTCCAGAGGGTTTGGGTTCAGAAATATGGTCCTACTGTCAATTCTATGGGTGTTTACTTATCTTATGCCCAGCGTTATCTCACTGAAAACAGAAAACACATATAAATTAAGGCCCATTTAGAAACTCTTTGGAATTCCAGAACTAAAGTCATCTCCTAGCTCTGCCGCTACCCTTGTGAACTCAGCCTGGGAGGCTGGAGCTGGGACTCTGCAAACCCCTTTACGGTGTGGCCAGCTAGTCCTGAGGAGCCTCTGCTCTCAGGGGGAGCTAGAGGGAGATGGAGGAGAAGCGGAGGCTGACTCCTGGCTTCTGGGTTCTGCCCGAGTCCCCAGACCTGCTGCTTCCCCGGGGCAGCTGCAACTCCTTTGTGAGGCAGTGTCTGAGCCCAGCTGAAGAGTTTCCCCACACGTGCAGGGCTAGCCTCACCTGCCCAGGGCTTCTTCCTCCCGGGTCTGAGTCCCACCCCCAGCATCCCTTGCCTGCAGCTCTGCATTTGGAGAATCCAACCTCTTCCCTTCTTGCTCCAGCCCCAGGCGTGGTGATCTGATTGTCTTCTGTGTAGCAGCTACCTCTGTGGTTGGTGCCTTCAAGCTGTCTTTTCAAGCCTTTCAGTTACTTGGTTAATCATTTTACCCTATTAACATTTCTTGACATTAAACCATTTCCGTGTAGATAGATAGCTGGGTTGGCTTCTGTGTCCTAACTGTGCATCAACTGATGGGCATTTCCGAACGGGAAAGTCACTTGGGTGGAATGGCAAATCCCCGGCAGAAAATAGCCCTCTAAACCCTCAGCAGGATACTTCCTCTTACTTCACAGAAAACGTGGACACTTTCAGCTGAGAATTCCCCTTTCTCACCCTCCAAACACAAATGCATCCACTCCTGTTTTGCAGTAATGAAAGCTGCCTCTCCTGTTTAAGACCAAGTCCTACAGGTGTGTCTTCAATTCTACCCTCCTGTCCTCTTAAGAAACCTCAACCATTCATTAACTATCCATTTCTCTCACACAGTCAACATTTTCTCAGATGGGCTCTTCTTGGCTTCTCAATCTGCTCAGATCTCACAGAATAGAGCGAATCTTCCCTTGAGTCCTAATCCCCCACTAGCCACCACCTCTCTCTCATCCTCTCAACCTCCAAAGTTCTTGAAGAGCTCTTTAATTCACTGTCTCCGTTTCCTCCAGCCCTGCTCCTCCTTGTCCTCCATCTGGTTTCTGGTCCCACAGGTCTGCTTTGTTGAGTCACCAGTGAGTGCTGTCTTTGTAATCAAATGGGTACTTTCCCCCAGTCCTCACTTTATGGGATTACTCAGCAAGCTCAACGCTGTCAACATAGCTTCTCTTATTTGAAAATAGAAGCAGAGGCAGAGAGAATCCCGCCCACTGTTCCTTTGTCTTCTGGGAGGCTCCACTCCCTTAGTTTTCGCCCCTCTCTCTACAAACATGCTTGCCCTCTCCCAGGGCACGAAATATTGCAGAAGGCTCGCTCGGTCCACGTCATCTTATCCACACCAGTCACCACTGTGGAAGGAAGTTTGCCCGGGCCCTGCTGACCTCAGGACATTTAATGCCTGTCCCCCGTGGGACCTTTCCATGGATTTGAAAGGAAAATGTTGCCTGATTGTTAAGAGAGGCTGTTGTGATCGGAAAGATGCTGATTAAACCACCCCAGTCTGACAAGGGAAACCCATGAGAGAAGTTAATGTTCTCCTAATTGAAAACCAAAAGAAACTTCTGAGTCATCTTTTTCCATTAGAAATATATTTTTAGACTGGAAGAAGGCAGATACGTGTTTCAGTTACTGTTGAAAGCAGAAAAGTTAGACATGATATAGTAATGGGTGTGAAACAATAAAAGTATTTACTTTTTATGAATATGTATGGAGCAGCTATGAGAGATGATGTAGTATTAACGTATGTTTTATGTAATATATATTAAAATAATAACTATACCTTGAGCAATGGTATGCATTGCGTGAATTGATCTTTGCAAAATTACCAACAGAAGAGTGACATGGATGAAGCCCAGATACACGACATTTCTATCACCGCAAGGCTTCCCCCTTTTGCTCTTTTGGAGCGGCCTCTGCCTCCTTCCCGTCCTGATTCTTCCTTAGCCCATGGCAACCACCCATCTGTTCCTCCGTTCTATGATTTGTCTTTTAAGAATGTAACATCAATGGAAAGATGTTTATATGCAGCTTTTTGGGACTGGCTTTTTCCGCTCAGCATAATCCTCCGGAGATGCATTCAGGTAGTTATGTATATTAAAAATTCATCGTTTTACTTCTGATTAATATTCTGTAATATGGGTGAACTATAGTTTAATCACTCACCTGTTGAGGGACTTTTGGGTTGTCTCCGATTTGGGGGGTTATTACAAATAAAGCTGCTACAGACATTCACCTAAAGGTTTTCGTGGGAACCTGAGTTTCACCTCTCTGGTGTGAATTCCCAGGAGTGCAATTGCTGGGCTACTCGATGGTTGCACATTTAGCTTTCGAAGATAGTACCAGTTTTTCAAGGTGGTTATACCGGTTTGCATTCTCATCAGCGATGTAGGTGTGATGCAGTTTCTCCACATCCTCTCCAGGACTGGGTGTTGTCACTATGTTAATTTTAACCATTCTAATTTCTGAGGACTGTTTTCTCATGATTTCAGTTTGCACTTCCCTAATGGTTGATGATGTTGACCATCTTTTAATGTACTTACTTGCCATCTGTATATTTTCTTTAGTGAAGTGTCTGGTTATGATTTCTTGCCCATTTTCGAACTGGGTTTGTTTGCTTTCCCACTGCTGAGTTTTGAGAGTATGTACTTTTTATGTTCTAGATACTAGTCCTTTGTTGGATATGTGGCTTGCAAATATTTTCTCCCACTCTGGAGCACGTTTCTTCATCTTAGTGTGATCTTTTAGAGAGCAAAAGTTTTTAAAATTTTTATGAAGTAAAATTATCTTTTAGTGATATGATTTTGGTATCAAATCTAACTCTGCCTAGCCCTAGATTCTGAAGATTTTCTCTATTTTTAGTTTTGCCTTTTGCATTTAAGTTAGTGATCTATTAAGTTACATTAAGTTAGTGATGTCTTTTGAGTTAACTTTTGGATAGGGTGTGAGACTTAGGTCAAGATTAATGTTTCCCCCTTACAGACGTCTCATTGCTTCAGTGCAATTTTAGCACAATGGATGAAAATCTTTCATCCATCACATTGCTTCTGACCCTTTGTAAAAAATAAGATATATTTGTGTTGGACAATTTCTGGGTTCTTCATCCTGTTCCGTTGATCCAGGGGTCTATTTTCCTGCCAGGGTCTCACAGTCTCGATTACTGTAGTGATATAGTAAATCTGGAAATCAGGTAGACTGATTCTTCTCACTTGTTATTTTCTTTTTGAACATGGTTTTCACTGGTACTATTGAGGCATAGCGGTTTGTGGGTGGGAGCTCCTTACCCTCTGGGAGGGATGAGAGTTCTGATTGTTTGGCCATCTCTAACCTGACCCTAGTAGGAGTGAGGGTGGCATTCCAGTGCCTCCTGACCCCCTCGGGAGGGTGGGCCAGGTTTCCACTGCCTTTGCC
This sequence comes from Macrotus californicus, assembly GCA_007922815.1. Lineage (NCBI taxonomy): Eukaryota > Metazoa > Chordata > Mammalia > Chiroptera > Phyllostomidae > Macrotus > Macrotus californicus. Next base: position 35,627 of record VMDR010002244.1, on the reverse strand, counting down.
GTCGTGGCTGTGGGTGAGGCTACAGCGTTTTCCGTGGTGTTCAGCTGCAGCAGGGTGGTTGTTTCCTAAGTGTGCTCTTTCTTGTTAGGCTGCCCCTGTCCTTGGCTAGAGCGGCCAGGCTTTGCTGGAGTCTTTTTGTCTGTGTTTGTTGGCATTTCCAGGGTGTAGCTTCTTTGGCACTGAGTCTGGGGTGGGTGCAGCAACAAGAAAATTCAGCGCATCACTGTGCTTTCCTTTGGGTACTATGGTCCCCAGTGCATACTCTTTCTTCCTTCTACCATTCACAGTCTTATGCTTGTTTTACATCTAAGGTCCAGGGTTTTTAGTTGTACTTGAGGGAGAGGAAGGAAAAAGTACATTCACCTTCCCAGAAGTGGAAGCTCTCTCTTATCTTTATTTTTAAAGAATATAAAGAGTTTTGTTTCAAAAAATAATAATTTCAAAGGTGTGGGTTGCACAGGAGGAAAACAAACACAGCAAATGAACCACGTGACACCTAGAGATAAGCCCTGACCACGTTCTTTGAAAGAAACGTGCAATCATTAAAACTATCCAAAGTCTTCACTGAGTCAAAACAATGGTCCCTTATATTTATTCTTTCTTAAGTGCTTTCGTATCTTTTATCCAATTTGATCCTGCTGGGAACCTGGAAAAGGAGGTAAGACAAATATTATTATCCCAGTTTAATGGCAAGGGAAGTGGCACTATAAAAACCAGAACAAAACTGGATCCACCCAAGATTTATACTAAACAATTAGTGTGTATTTTTCCTACTGTGAAGTAAGTGATTCTCTTTTATAGAAAATCATGAAGACTAATCATTTCAGAAGATTTTTCTCCCCTATGCTCTAAAAATAGAGTATTTTACCTGCTCTAATGCTCGCAGGTTCCGAGCATGGGAAGACGTGTTCGGAAACGATGAGAAGATGGGAATTTACTACTTCTCCACACCCTTCAGATATTCCACACCATAACTCCTCCAACTCATGAATCATCTTTTGAAAGTCTTAAGTTATACTCTGAATCCTCATCTGGACCCAAGCTGGAGAACTGGCATCTTCTTTGAATTTCAGATTCCGTCTGTGCAACGGGGCCCAGGCCCGACCTTGCAGTGTCTCTGGTACTCGCCTTTGCGTGTGCAGCATGCTGAGACCTGGAGACCCTTCTGAGGAGCATGGAGTCATGACACGAGATGGTACCCATCCTGACTGCAGATTGCAGGTGAGGCACACTGTAGCTGTTTTTTTCTTGGGCACCAAAGTGTCTCACGTGGCGGAAAAACTCCCTGGGTCTGGGTCTCCGCCGTCTGCCTACATGATTCTGCAAGAGGCAGGGAGCCCACAGGAAGTGGCCACGGGGCTTTGTCTTGGACATACAGTGCGGAGAGTTTCTCTGTTCAGTTCGGTTGCTGTGTGCAGATGTAAGACATTACCATGTAGGATCTGTGGAAGAGGAGAGTGAAATCAAACACTACATTAAAATAGGAGCTAACTTTTATAAAATCACGATAAGAAAGGAGGCGTTTGAGAGTGAGAATTGATAGCTGGCAGATGGTGACATTGAGTTCACTGAGGTACACAACAATGGCTCACCAGCAGATCCAAGGCGTGGTGACGTGGAGAAGCTGCCTCCCCAGTAGACCAGGGTCTGGCCCTCCTGTTTATAGTCAAGAAATATCTGTTACATCTCTCTAAGGCAATTGCTGGGGGCAAGAAGATTCAGTCCCTGCCCTCAGGGAGCCTGCTGTCAGGGAGCTTCCCCTCTTGCTGGGCAGGCCAGACCTATATACAAACAGATGAGGAGCTGCCAAGTGAATGGTACAGACACGTCACGGCTTTGTTGTTTTGGGCTGGGCTGGGCTGGGCCTACGAGGTAGGTCTGGGATGTAGAAGGGGAAGAGATTCCAGTCAAGTAGTAGAAGGCAGGAAAGGCACAGGGGTGAGTATCCACCTTTTCTTGAGTGACAGTGAACGGACCTACCTCTAGGACCTCTGCCAAGGAGTATTTATCAAGGGCCATTGTGGAAAAAGGGGACCAAGAGGCAGGACTGGTGAAACCAGACTTCCTTTGGTAAGGACAGAGAGGCCTTAAAGCTCAGAGGAGAAGAGAGTGACAGACAGAAAAAGCACATTAGGAAGATGAATCCAGGAGCAGGGTATCAGATGAACTGCAAGGAAGACACATGTATAAAGTGGTGACAGATCATTTATTTAGAAAGAAATGTTTCCATTTTGTTTAAACGACAAACATCCACAAGGAATTGATTAACTCGCATCCTCTTGATCTATTTATAATTAATCTGGTCAAATAAATGTTCACAATTCAAATTCAGCAAAGTTCAAGGTTTGTCAACCCTGGGGATTCCCCAATTTAACGACAAAGCCATTATTCAACATCCTCTGAGCACCTTCTGAGTCCCTTGCCGACATGTGCTCCTACATCCAGTTTATGATGTGCAAGAAAAACTGCCATTCTTTTTCTCTCACAAAAAATATCGTAGAATTTTGACTGTTATATTTACTCAACATTTATTTCACGTTTGTGTCTGGTGCCTCAGTGGTCTATCCTTGAGAGTAAAAATGAAAGAATCCAAATTTCAAAGCTCAGTTTCAAAGTTTATATAGAAAAGGGTTGGTTGTGTTTAGCTCAGCATTCAGAACTAGAAATGTCCTTTGAGATCAGATGCTACACACTTCTCATGATAGAGACGAGGCTGTCAAACCCAGAGGGGTTTCGGGGCCTGCCACCTGTCTGGTTGGTAGCCAGGCAGGGCTATGACAAATCTACCCCATAATACCTTCTGGTGTTTCCTGGGATGGGTGTTCACATCCCTGGTGGCCCTGGTCCCACGGCTGGGCCCATAAGACAATAGGTTTGAGCATCAGTCCTGGTCTGGGGTCCAAGTGGACAGTCTGTGAGATCCCTTCCAGAGTGAGTACCACGAGGACTCTGTTGCCAAATGCTGTTGTAAGTTTCCTTGACTTCCCTGGCTCTCAGCTGCTTCTTCTTTGAAATCAACTGTTATCTGCTCCATCTACTTTAGAGAGCTTTGGTTAAGATCAGAGGGATTTTGAATGTGAGCTTTCTTTGAAAATAGCAATTAATGATAGAAATATTTCCAAATTAACTAATGTATCCTCTAGTCAATCATGGATGGGTTTGTTATAAGTAGTTGGGTAATAGCTAGTTTTTAGGCTCTTGGGTAGGTGTTAGTGTTCATCCTGAAAGCTTTGATCCGACTTACACCGGCCTGCAGGGCATTACACAATGACTATTCTAAGTCATCCTCCCTCTCAAATGCATCAGGTGTTTCTCAGGACAGACAGGAACGTCTTCCTTCCTTCCTCCCAGAAATTAGACTCAACAAAGTTTACGGTGCGAACATGATGCAGGAAGAATCCTGCTAAGTGCTAAAGAGCTAAGTGAGAAAGGTCCAGCTGCCCGAGAAAGCTCACAATCCAGAAAGTGGGGAGATGGTGCACAACTATTGATGTCCCAGGTGAGGGTCCAATGAGGACTCTTAATCCGGGCTGGTACATGCACCAGAGCAGTAGGCGGAGTTGCTCTTCTGAGAAGCAGCTGGTTGACAAATCAGCCTGAATTGTGTGTGCATGTGGGTGGGGGGGGGCGTCTGTGCCTGTAACTTTCAGATTAGGGCCATTGAAACCACTCTCTGCTCTTAAAATGTATGTATATCACATGCCTCCCCATCAGCAGTTACAGTGGCCGCTTGTGGCACCCCGTTCTGGCCCCTCTGAAGAGCAACCATCACCCATTTGCTGCATCACACCCCAAGCTCCTCTAGAGCGGTTTTTGCAAAGGTCGCACACACGCCATATCCTAAGTCAGACCTTCCTAAGTTGAGTGAAAGATCTCTTTAGCCATTTTCTTTTCATTCTTTTGCAGAAATTTCATTTTATATAAAGTTTTACCGAAGTTCTTTGAGGGGAAAAACAAAGCTTAAGGCCTCTAACAATGATCCAATGAGGTAGCAAAGTCACAAAGGGAGTGCATTAGTTACCCAGTACTGCTGTAATGCAATGCCACGAACCACACACGTGTATTCTTTCATGGTCCTGGAGGTCAGGAATCAGGGTTCAAGGTGGTGGCAGAGCTGCGCACCCTCAGAGGCTCTAGGGGAGAACCCTCCATTGCCCCTTCCCCACTTCGGTGGCTCCTGGCCGTCCTGGCACTCTTTGGGTTGTAGCTCCTTCACTCTAGTCTCGGCCTCCATTGTCACACAGTTTTCCATGTCTCTCGTTGTGTGTCCTCTCTTCTTACAATGGCACCAGTCATTGGATTCAGGGCCTCCTCATTCAGGTGTGAACTCATCTTAATTTAATGAATTATCATATGTCTGTGTAGGCCTTACTCCTAAATGAGGTCACATTCTGAGGTTCCAAGTGGATGTGAATTTAGGGGGGTAACAGTCCTCAACCCCCTACAGTAAGCAAGAGAGAATAGCACCAATGGGTTGGGGCAAAGAGCTTGCCAAATAAAACGAAGAGTAAGGTTGATGTCCGGATATGGGCCAGAGGGTATCCCACGATTGTTAGAAGACAGGCTGAAAATTTGTCACTGCAATTCCTTACAAGGCAAAGTCGCTGTGGTTAAGAGCTTGACCTCTAGGGTCTGATCACCAGGGTTTGAACCCTGGCTGATCTCACCGATGTGATTTGGGGCAAAGTCCTTAAAGTCCCTGCATCTCAATCTCTAAAATGGGATTGATGTCTGTTGGAGGAATAGATTAAATAATGCATGTCAAGTACTTGGCACAAGGTCAGTTCTGAGCAGAAGTTAGCCATGAAACTGTTGGTTATGTGAGGTCTTGAGGGCAGAAAGTAATGGAAGCTACCATATTTGGGTGCGGGAGAAGATTTCCAAGGAGTCGTAAAGGCTTATGAGAGCTTAGGAAAGGGTTCCTGGAAGGCATGTGCCTTAGAAGGATCTGTGTTTCTGGAGTTGAGTGGGGAGATGCTCTATCCAGCCGGTCAGGAAAGCGTAGGGTTTGGGGGGGACGGGAACCAGTTCAGTTTGGCCAGAGCATAGAAAATAAGAGAGAAGCTGTGTAGGACCGATTGGAAAGATAGGCTGGGGTCATCACAGACATCAGGGTGAAGAGGCCGACCCCACCTGGCACAAGTGGTCACTGTGCCATCTGCCCACGCTCTGACATCGGCGTGGGACTGGCTCATGTGCAGAGAACCTGGGTGAGGGCATTCCTTGGTCTGTAGGAGCCTGCATCTGCCCATGCCCTGTCTCTCTGTGATCCCATTGCTGTTCCTCCTTACGTTGGTTGGATTTCAATCCCGTTGTAAATTTTGTGGCCTGCTTTGATGTATCTTAAACCTTTCCTCATCTCTCCTCTTTGGCCGAACCAGAACTGCCCACCGTTAGGGCTTTCCCCTGCCTCAGATGTTTTATTCCAAACTCCTAGTTTTATAACCCTCTATCATCCATCTCTCCACCCCCTCACTTTTTTAAAAAAAATCTATAAGCAGGGTTATGTATGTGACTCTGTGTCTGGTCCACTGTGACCCCTGGATCATTTCCAGCCTGTCTCTGTGATCTGCAGGCATTCTAAATCTTGTCCTGGCCTAATTTGCTTTTTCCTTCTTTGTAACGAGGGCACTACGAAGACGTGCTCACATGGAACTGCTCTCCCCCCAGCCACAAACCGTAAAATTCAGAATGGAGAAATTCTCTTGATTAACTTCATTTGCCTGTCTTTAAGCCCATTAAAGAAAATGCCCATTTAAATGACTCTTTTGCAAGCCTATTTGTAAATAATCCTTAAAAAACTTCACCTAATTGTTCTTACCACGGCTGAATGTGAACAGATTGAAGACGAGATTTATGTTTTGTCAGCATGAAGGTGTGCGTTTTGTCCCCACAATAGGCAGCACGATTGACAAAATGAAAACAGAAAATGTAGACCAGCAAAAATGCATTTGCACTGGGCTTAATAGTTTCTCCGAGTCAATCCAGTCTCTCCTCCGCTGCCTATGAGCAGCCATAAAAGTTTCTGAGAAGAATCTGGAGTTTAGGATTCCACACTAATTGCTTACCCTCCCCTTTTCCCTCATCTCCTTTTCTGGTTCATCTGGCCTGCGAAGGGACATGCAGTTTCCACGTACACAGTGCCTTCGGCTCTGCTGGGGAAAGGAAGTCGGGGGATGGGGCGGGGGGAGGAGGGGGCAGGCCAGGGAACCACATAAATAAATGGGAATTTCTACATGGACATGAGGATTTTCGTCTTCTTTTCTTTTCTTTTTCTTTTTTTTTTTTAAATGAGAATAAGGCACGAGTATAAATTCCAAAAAGAGCAATTTATTTAAGTCTATCATTTTTGGCAACACAATAGAATGCACGTTGGGAGGAACGGCCACAAATCACTTCTCTCCCCACTGTCTGTTTGCTCCACCATATGTTGTGGAGAGTACCATTCGCATGCTGAAGTTTTGCCTCTTTTCCATGTGAGAAAACATATTGTGATATCAGCAGCCCAGTCACTGAGCCAATGTTTTTTGGAGTGGTGGGCACAGGAAGTGAGAGGAGGCAGGAAATACAACTCACCCTCCCGTCAGAACAGCTCCTAGAGCCTGGAGAACCGTAGAAATGGCTTTCTCCCCAGCATACGGACTGGGCTGAGCTCCCCTGGGCGCTTCCCCCAGTGGCTTTCGTTCCCAGAACTCCTGGGCAGAAGGGAACTTGCAGGAACCCTATGCAAACATGTGGCATTGGTGTCCCATGAACTTTTTGTTTCAGTTTGCCATTTTATGCACAAGGGTAACGCTCTTTCTCCATAACCAGCGAGATGTGTGAGATATATTTACTCAGAAAAGTTGTAACATTTCCCACCCCAGCCATACCCCCTGTGGACTCACTTGGTCCACCATGACGGATGGACAATGGGATGGCAGTTATTGTTGAAATAGATAAAAGGGAACTCCAGGGCATACTCCCAATTTCAACTTCACTTTGTTGTAACCCAATGAGCTGCCATACCCACAATGCATCTGCACACCCAGAAACAGACCAAAGCTTCGATGATCCTTCAATGCCAGTCTCCATTCATCCCAAACATGGTTGTTGGGCAGTCTCTGAATCATGGCTTTCATAATCTCCCTTCCTTCCACGTACACAGCACAGATGGCCCTGATGAAACGAGGCTTTCTAGAGGCATCCTAAGCCGACTCAGTATGAGGTCAAATGTTTTATTAAGCTCTGCTCTTTCAGTTGTTTAAAGGGAAGAAAGAAAGAAAAAAAAAAACCTTGTGTTTTCATTTACAGCATGACAGTGTTTGAAACAACATTTTAAAAGTGTTTTAATCATTTACAAAATCCAAGTGAACCTGTTTGAAACTTTATGAAAAACAAGAAAAATCTTGTTCGGCTTTTGGGAATGACAAGAATCGCAGGTAAAAAGTGAATTTGGTTCCCTAAATTGTGCATCAAACTCCTTGTCTAAATTAAACTGAACAGATGTGGAAAAAATGAGTCAGGAGCTCCCCATATAATTCGAAATCAGCTTTCAGGTTCCGCTTCCTAGGGCCGATTTCAGCCTAAGCCGCCTCATTGCCTAAAATCTGCAACTCGATACTAAAAGCTTGTCAAAATTAAGTGCACGGTTTATAAGTTTACATTTTTACAGTCTAACTGTTTTTCTTTGATATTTGACAGGGACACAGGTTCCCATGTCATCTGGCCTTGAAGTACTTTTAGGACTTTCTCCTGGACCAATTTGAGGGAGCTCAAGGCTGCAGTGAGTTATGGGCCTTTGAGCGGCCGGCTCAGCAACCAGCCGCTGGGCCTACACTTGAGGGCTAACACCTGTTGCCTGGGGAGAGCAATTAATTTTTTTTAAAAAATGCAGTAAGCCGCCAAAAATCAAAGCTAAAGGATAAAAATATAATTTTACCTCTTGAGCTTCCAGGGGTGACCTTTGATCTCATCCAATGTCTTTGTGGCAGGAGGCACGATCTTAAATTTTCTTCCAAAAGAAGCACCTTTGAAAGACACCACTGCTGAGAGGGGGTGGAATGTGTCTACCCTCTGTCATGTTACTCTCCCATGATGACTCACACGAAGACCTGACTGAGATAGTCAGTCACTCACAATAAAGAGGCAAATCTACCAAGTGCCTCCTTCTTGAAGAAAATGACCATTGGAAGCTCTTAAATTATACTGAGGTCCATCTCTTGTAAGATCAAACGTTATTTCCTTAAGAGGCGACAGTTGGGTTTTCCGGTTGATGATTATAACGTGGTATTGTTTCAGAATGTGTCCGTACATTAAGTAGATAACTGGGAACTTCAAAGAGCTGAACACCAACTGTGGGCGGGGGCGTGGCCACACCGACGGCTTCCCTCCTTCTCCGAACCCTTTGGTAGCCAAGACAAGGTCACTGATCAGGGTAATTTGCAGGAAAAGTCAATTTCTCAAGTCCCGAAGCAGGTGTTGTGGCACTCTAGGACAATTTACTGAATCCAAATTGAGGAAGTTGAAAAAGCAAAGGTCACGGTCCACAGGAAGAAAGGAGGAAAGGAAATCTCTTTGACTGTATTTTTAACTCCTTTTCAACCAAGACACCCTCGCCAGCCGAGACGATTAATGCTAAAAATAAATAAATGGAAATCAGAATATCTTGCTCCAATCAGCAACGTATCTGATTTTTTTTAACCAAGAGGAGAGGAATTCAATTTTGCTTGCATTCACGAGGAAATAAGCCCAATTTTTAGGAGCTACAAGCGGGTCTTTCCACTTGTGAGTATTTGGAAACAAAAATCAAACCAAGATGTCAGGACTTTCTGTCTTTAAAAAAAATCAAATATGTAATATATATCACATGATATATACTACTTAGCACGGAGTATAAGGTGTAGTTTAGAGTATAATAATGATGAGCATATAATATACATATAACCCTGGATATTTTCTTCTAAGTGAGCACATTCCTTACTTCCCAAGCCCTAGGGAAAGAGAACACAGCCAAAATGGAAATGCTTTTGGGGAGGGAAGCAACATATGAGCCTCCATAATGCGGGTGTAGCAAGGAGAACACGGGATGTGAAGTTAGAAGATTTGAACTCGGATTTCAGTCAATCACTAATTAACTGTGCGATGACAGCAAATTCTCAAACCTCTTTAGGTGTCCCTTTTCTCAGCTGTAAAATTGGGGGTTGTTGCTGGGATTAAATGAGCTAATATGTGTGGGGACATTTTGTAAACTATAAATATTAGTTATCATTACTAACCTTTTGGGCACTTTTATCCTGATGGATGAAATGCATACCCCTGGTGTGCATGAGGTGGTTGTAAGCATTTAAGACTTATAAAAATGAGTCAATTTGAAGAAAAATGTTAAGTAAATAATAGAACAGGTGGGAAAATATTGAAGGTGGCACGCGAAAGGCTGGCATTTGGATGACTTCTCAAGATTTAAACTCTTCTTGGGAGGTCGGGCAAAGAGGTGCAGTGAGCAACTCCCTAATTATGTTTCCAGTATGAGAACATTTTTTCAAATATAGCAAAAAAAGTAGAAAAAAAGAAGTTATTTTTAGTTCATTCAAACCCTCACCCTAAGAAGAAAATACATTTGTTTGCATGCCATTTTCCCTTATCAAAAAGGAAATTCTCATTAAAACAACATTATTCATGTAACCCAAAGACAGAGTTCTAGCTGGTAGCTCAACATTTTCAAGCTATACTAAATGCAATAAAATTTCCTTCCAGCACAATCTGAATGCTCCCTTGGAACTTACGTCCTCTGTCTAACAAGGTCATCTTGTAAGGTATTACAGGTCCTAGTGTGATGGCCACATGTCATCATAAATGTCATGTACGCTAACTTCCCCTTTATAGATGGGGAGACTGAGGACCAGAGGAGGGTACAGTTTGGTGACTTTGCATATGTCCCAGATCTAGGACTAGAAAGGGTTTTGGGTCCCCTGACTAAGTCCAGGGCTTTTCCTAGCCCCTAAATATCAAGTTCTGAATGTCCCGGCTAAGTCAGGAGAGACTGTGGAGAATGCCAACGCTCTTGGTGACACTTTGACATTTAAATTTCTATTTGTTTTTTTTTAAATTTCTACATGCTACTGAAAATCGTATGTCAAACACAGAGGGCAACCTGAAAACACATTAAGCACTCAATATATTAAGAATTGAAATATAGGTTGACTATTACTTCTTTCAGACTCATATTCTCACCTGCTCTTAAATTTTATGGTTCTTTTATATGCTTGGCTTAGTTCTAAAGTTACTTCCCATGTTTATGTTACCTCCCCTTGGGTATAAAATATACTTTTTTTTTTTTTTACAAGGATGCTTCTTAATCTTAACCACAGTATTTGTGTACCTACTACATTTATTGGAATATTTTCCAATAATTGGAAATGTAGCGCACAGAAACATTTGTCTATAAGGAAAACAGTAGTAAAGTTGTTGATACATACTTTACAATTGGAGCATTTAATCTGAAAATTGCACATTTTAAAAATGTTGGTACACATTGTTTGGTGAAACACATTTTCTGGTGGCCAGTCACATAAATTGCTGGGAAGCGATCTTATTTTAAGCTCTCAGGATTCGGTGGTCATTTTGGTTTTCAGAAACCAAGCTCCGAACACGCGGGGAGAAATATTTGCTGGAGCGATCGGGCTCCGAAAACGCCAGCATTTTATTGACACCCCCGGAACCTGTGCCCTCCAGAACTGGATGTCTAGTCCAGAGGCTTACTTATCTTAAAGTTTCTTTTTTTATTATATTTTGAATTTTGAAATAATTTCAGATATAGAGAAAAGCTGCAAAAATAGGACAAAAGAATGCCCTACATCCTTTATCCCGATTGCCAGAATGTTCACATTTTACCACAGTCGCTTTATTGTTCTGGATGGATGAATGGGTGGATGGATGGATGCACAGATGCATAGGAAGGTAGAGACAGATCTATTTTTCCCTGAACTATTTGAGGATAAATTGTAGGCACAATGTCCCTTTGTCCTTAAACACTTTCACGCTTACCCACCCCATATAAGGACACTCTTTTACATAGCCACAATACAATGATAAAAATCAGAAACTGAGCATTGATATAATACTAATATCTAATCTACAGATCTTTTTCCACTTTCTCCAACTGTTCTACTAATTTGGTTTACAATATTTTCAGTGTTTTTTAGTCGTCTTTGAACTATTTTGTTCTGCCCCACATATCGGCAATGCTGTAAACCAGAGGCCCTCCTTCCCGTAAAAAGAATACATTTATCTATTTTACGTAGATGAGTTACAATAAATAGTTCAGATTGAAGAAATATCCCAATGACATTTGTATAACAGGCCTGTCAGAGCACATTCTAGTCACGTGATGGAAATCACATAATCTGGTCTCGAACGTGTGTTTAATGCTGAAAAGGTGCCCTTGCCTCAGTGCTTCTGCCTTGCAGGGCTGCATTCCGTCAGCACAGAAGGTGAACCACATGCCTGTAGCTAAGTGCCCTGGAGAATTGCCCCCAGCAGCTTGAAGGCAGCTTCTCCCCCAAGTCTGTGTGCCCTTGGGCAGCTTATTCTTGGAACCTCAATTTCTTCCTCTGGTCAGTGGGACGCGTGAGATCTTCCTTCCGACGTCATTGTGTGAGTTACACGAGATAAATACAGCATTAGGGTAGAGCTGGCTCATTAGGCACCCAGTCACTGATAGCCATATTGATAATGATTTTATTATTGGAATGAACAGGATCTATATTGTGCAGGAAACAGTGCAGAAAAAAATTATCTTCAATTCAACCGTTTGTAAGAAGTGCATTCACTTTCTCTAGATTTTCTAATCAAGCTATAAAGAAATCTTAGGCCTCCTCATAAAAAAAAAAAAATCACAGCCCCATCTTGGAACTTTTTGAAACACTGTATTAAATCAGGAGCATGGGATGGGCTGGGGAGATCTCACCTGTGTTCTGCAATGGGTACTTCGCCAGTAGTGCACTGAACAGGACACCTATATGCTGATTGTCTACTCACATCTATTCCTTGTCCAAGAGATCTTAAAGTAAGGCCCTGAGCTGGATAAAGAGATGAAAATTAGAAGGTTTCTTTCTTTCAGGAGGGACAAGAAGGAACACAAGGAGGGACAAAGAAGAAGGAGTAGATCTAGCTTGGGAATGTGACCCCGAGCTGATTAGCCAGGTATATAAATAAATATAGTAGAATCCACAAATACAGGTTGCCACACCTGCAGGCACAGGGGCTGGGCGAGGAGGGCTCGGTCCTGGGAGGACCAGGCTGGCCCGGGACCGACCGGCAAGTGCAGCTGTGACACCACTTTGCCTCCAGCAAGGTCAGGGCGCCGGGAGCAGGAACAGAGGCGGCATGGTCCCTGTGTTCACAGGGACCACCGTCACACGTGCTCTGATCTGCAGCTGCACGGGGCCTTCCTGCAAAGCCATCTGTTGTCACCTATCAGCCACCTTTCCTCCATGAACTTGCCTTCCATGAAAAGCCTTCCCTTGGCTTTTTAAACACTTTTCAATCCTTTGGTGAACGTGAGAATCCAAACCTTTCCTATTGGTACCAATTGCCTTTAAATGAGAAGTTATTTGGCCTGGTAGTGGGCAGCGTCACCTGGAGCCAAAGACTCCAGGAAAGCTATGATTAATGAATTATAAAGCCGATTCACTGAGCCATGACATTACAGCAGCACTCTCGTAAGCAGGAACTAATTATATATGGAAATAATCATTCAACCTGAGAAAGGCATTTCCTATCCATTAGAAAATACTCTGAAGAGATAATACTTAAAAAAATGTTTTTTATACTACTGGCCAAGAGGAGGGATTATTTCATTCTTCAGAAGGAATTTGTCGAGGAACCTTAAATTTGAATTTTGGCTTAGTTATAGGTTTTGCTTTTTTGGTAAGAGAAGTGCTACTTAATTATTTGATTATAAGCAATTAAGTACAGGACCCGTATTTGGATAAAACAAATAGACGCTTTTAAAAGTAAAAATCTCCAAGTGTGTTTTATTAGTAAAAGACTCCATGGGGGAGATATTTTAAAAGCTATAGTACAAGTTTAGGGGAAAGTGTTAGTCATTATTGCTCATTTATTTTCCTTATTGAGCTAATTTAATTATTACAGAGACAAACGTTAGCTCCAACACTGGTCTTCTCACATCTGTTGGTAAAGATTTCATTAGGGCTACACAAATGTGCTAGATTAAACTATCTAGTTGGTGAAATTCAAGCCACCTGGATATTTTAGCAACATCAATAAGAATAATTCTCTTTCTCAAAATCGGTAAATCCAAGCTATATTAAAAAGAATTAATTAATGAGTGCCAGATAGGCAAAACAAACATTTGACAATGAATCACATTATCAAAGGTTTTCAGAGAGATCTCTCTCAGCTTATGTTAAGATGTCAAATTATATTACCAAAACTAAACAATCTGTTAAAATGACGTCTTAATGCAATAAGTCTCCTGTGCCATATGGATTTTTTTTAACTTCTTGAACATTTTTAGTAGGAGAAAAGATATGATCTATTTACAAATGAAAATCAAATCATAAGACTTTGCCCCCAAATAGAGCCTTGGATATTTCCAAGAGCTGTTTATATAATTTAAGTCCTATTTAAAGAGAAACTATTACAAAGTTTGGTTAATGAATCAGACTAGCAGTGCAAGGCATACTTTATAGGAGAAGCTCAGTAAAGATATGGGATTGAAAGGATTAATATATAAAAACTAGGTGTTTCATAGACGATGTAAAGAATTCTAAAATTGGAAAGGGCCCTTCCAAATTGTCTAGGGCTGGCAAACTTATTTTGCTAATGAGCAGATAGTAAATATTTTAGGCTTTGTGGGCCAGGTGGTCTCTGTCACAACTATTCAACTCTGCTGTTGATGCCCCAGACAATAAATAGTACACGAATGGGCATGGTTGTGTTTCAATAAAACTTTATTTACAAAAGCACGCAGCAGACGGGCTTTGACCTACTGGTGGTATTCTGATAATCCCTTATGGAGCCCAACTACCATATTTTAAAGATCAGACCCCTTAGGCCTTGTGGGGGAAAGTTAACTTATCAAAGTTAAACGGCGAGTTATGTGAGTGGCAGAGCTGGAGCCGAAATCGGCAGCTTCCAGGCAAGTGCTTGCTTTCACTGGGCTGAATTAATTGTGATGACACATGGGCGGGTGGCCATGTCCAGATGGAAGGTCCGCCTCTGCCTTAAAGTGCATCCAAATGCTTCATGCATTTGATGTCTATAGAACTGTGATGTGTAGATGCTCCCTAAAGTCTCCAGAGACTTAAGTTGCTTTTCAGAGACCTAAGCGGAGTCACAAAGAGGATTTTTTGGGAAAGGAGTGAGGACATACTGACAACTAACTGAGCATGAAAATGCTCGCCTGCAAAGCCACACATGGCTTGCTTCATTAAAGACCATTTCAGTCCTGGAAAACCACATTTCTATTGAATATTTATAACAGATATGATTGAATAAGAATTTAAAGTGGGAAAAAAAAAACCCCTGTGTGTTGTGATTCCAAATTAAATCTTTTCATGGTTGACAGTGTTCTGTATCCCCCATGTTTGCATTGTATAAAATAACCTCCTTAATACAATGACCTTTTCCAACACAAAATACGAATTTCTGGATTAACACTTGAGTCACCCACAACCACTTTCTGGTGGGGCTTCTCCTTTTCACATCACTCATTCTTTTCATTTGGAAGGAGACGGAGGCGACGGGTCCCTAGGAAATCGTAAATGGAGAAGTGGACCTGTGTCTTTCTCCGAGAACGTCTGTGGACGTCTGCGTGGAAAGGCTCGGTGATCATTGCTCTAAACCGACAGTCTAGGAAGACATGATTGATGAAAGGGAATTGGATGTTGAGCCAAAATGGACCGTCATTAACTAACTGAACCAAAGAAACGAAATGGAGTTTCCAAGGGGCAGTGGGGCACATTCTTCTTGAAAACATGGGCCCAACGTTCAGGATGTGTTTCAGCGAAGGGGGTGGGGGAGTGGAGGGGGCCATTACTTAATGGCTCCCAGCTTGCGAAGGTGAAAGAACCCACACTATATAGTTTTTTTTTTTCCTTCAGCGGTTCTGTGTTGATTTGCACATTTCTCCCTGAACAGACGAAGGTGCATCTTTTCGTGTGCGCTGCATTTTCTGGTCCTAAAAGCACACACACGCAAACGCTTTTTCTGTACTAACAAATGCCAACAAAATTCTGCTACCGTGATTGTCTCCTAGCTGAGGCATTTTTAACAAGTTTAGAAGTAAAATTAAGCTTCATTATTTGCTACCTTGGCTTATGTGAGCAAATGAAATTGTATACCTGCAAACGATAAAATTATGCATTTCTGTGAAATCATCTTTTCACATATTAACCTCATTTTTGATCAAATGAGAGGTTTCTTATTAATAATTTCTTTTCCAATACTTTATGTTAGCATTCATAAGTAACATAAAAGAAGTTTTATAATATCATAAAAACAAATCCATGCATTTATTGAAATAGTGCGGCATGTAAATAGATTTTTTACATTTTCAAATAAGAAGTTTGACCCCCCCCTCTCTGCC
>VMDR010002244.1:0-19935 GCA_007922815.1 Macrotus californicus | reverse complement strand
TCAGGAAAACCTGAGCAGTAGGATAACAGTCTTAACCAGAACGCATGCAGGTGGCCATTTCTTGTTGGAAACATCTTGAAACAGTTTCCGTGCCTAGCAAGGAGGCTCCTTGTGTCAGAGCGTGGCTTGCTCAAGAGGGAGGGAAAGAGAATATGCAAATGAGCGCATATGTATTAGTTCAAGAGCAAGACAGAGCACCTTTAATGTTCAGAGCACAGAATCTCATTACCCTCCTCTCAGAAGCTGGCCAGAGTACATACAGTCACCAAAAATGCATTTTTCATGGTTTCATTAACTGGAGGAATTTCTGTTGGGTTTCTGTAATAGACTATTAAGGAATATAAGACAGCCTTTAATGTACTGTTATTGAAGAATAACGAAGACAAACAAGTAGCCAACTGCTGAATTCGAGCGGATTTACTACAGTGTTTAACTAAACAAAACCTGTGCATCACATTTCAGTGCCGATGGACGGCAGTCCTGGCCCAGCCCTTGGGTCGACAGTCCCTGCCTTGAAAACAGGACCTGAGACAAGTGTGTAAGAGTTTGTACTCCTATATGATTTTGTATTAGCGCCATTCTTACTTTAGTTTGTCTACTAATCTATGCTATCTTGAGATACTTTATGTACCTCTAGAAATACTTTAAGATTCTTTTTGGAAATAGGAAGTTTTATGCATAGAGTATGGACCGTGGAAATTTGAAGACACTATTCACTACAGGCACACATTATTATCCAAAAAGCTAAAGCCATTAGCCCAAATAAAGGATTAGCATGAACAATGGAATTGAACCTGGAGTCTAATTAATGAATTCTCTAATTGCCCCTCTTGTGTTAGTTCATTAAGTCTGACTATTGAGTGGATATTTGGGCATCTGTCTCCCACACCTGTCATCACACTGATTTTCCAGGTTGACCCAAGCATGCTTGGGAAGAAGGGTGTGCTTCCCTTCCTGCACTTCCCCCCCATTTTCCTCCCAAACCTGAACGTGCTATAAAAACGATAGCCAGTCTCTCATGTGACACTATGACAAAGAACCACCTTGAGAGAGGATTGAAGATACATGGTATCTTAGAGTTCTGTTCACTAAGCAGAAAATATAAAATATGTTATCCCAAGAAACTCGTTCTGTGTTTGCGTTAGCTGAATTCAGCTGCAATCAAAACCAGACACTGAGCACCTACTTTGCTCAAAGTTCTTGGTTAACCTTGGCTCTCATCCACTGAGCACTTACCTTGTGCCAGACTTGGTGCTGAGAGTCCTACAGACTTTCTCAAGTCTGATTTACTTCTGCCCCAAGGGCCAAGATTGGTGTCTACATTTACAAATGAATAGACGAGGCTCAGGGAACTCAGGTGACTTGCCCAGTGTCAACCAGCTTAGTAAATGATGAAGTGAGGCTCCCTCCCCAGCATAGACGTGCTACCAGCACTGAGCTTTCACCCCGCACTCTGGGCACAACCTTCACCCTCCAGAAAGTTGTCTGAAGCATGTCTTAGTCCGTCCAGAGTGGATGACTTAAACTGCAAACATTTATGATATTGCTCACAGTTCTGGAGGCTTGGAAATTGAAAATCAAGGTGCTGGCAGATTCAGTGCCTGGTGGGGCCTGCCTCTTGCTTTGTAAGTGGCTGTCTTCTCATTGTGTTGCTTTTATAAGGCACCGATTCCATCCACAGGGCTCCACCCTCATGACCAAAACAGCTTCTGAAGACCCCATCTCCTAAAACCATCACATTGAGGGGATACAATTTTAACCTGTGAATTTTGGAAGGTAGCAAAGAATTAATCCATAGCACAGAGAAACTATAAAAATTTCCCCCCTCTTCTTTAATGGTCCAGGAATAAAAAATGTGAACAAGGAGTTGGAATGTAAAGATAAGAAACAAAAATCTGTCACTTGCTACTTGCTACTGGTGTTGTTAGTGTAGGTAGCTAGATACTAATAAAGGAAGGAAACAAAAGGAATTAGAAACTATTAAGCATGATAAACTGAGAAGCTGAATGCAATATTGAGCCTGCTTTGCTAGGATGCTACAGCTTCACACACTCCCCTGGGAACCACTGGTCCATTGCCCCCAGATTAGAGGGAGGGATAAAACTGTAAAGGGGAAATTCCTCCGATGGGTGCACCTCAATAAAAGCCATGATAGCACAGGGGAGGCGCTTCTACTATGAGAGTGCACAATAGACTCTAAGATGGTGACCATAAAGGCCTGTCTGTCTAGCCTGGGAAAAGGGTTGGATTGGGTTAGGGACACAGAACCGTCCCCAAGGATCTAGGAAATGAATTGGCTAGGGGGAGGATCCAATACAAGCCTGCGTGAGATTAATAAGTTGATAGATTATTTTGAAAGGGTTTCTGGTCCTTCCCAAGCCCCAAATAATATAACCTAAGCTTTACAAAGTTTTCTCGCTTGCCTGGTAGCATGCACTTGCTCTGGGTGCTGGTGCATTCTCTCTCCTTGGCAGCTATGAGGCCCTAGCAGCTCCTGGGGTCCGTGGCAGACCATGCAGGCTCCAGGTGGGACTCCAGGGTATAAGCACCAACCAGAGTGCAGCTGGGAACAGACTATGCTAGCTGGATGGTGCCAGGGACTGGACTGGCACCCAATTTTGGGACTTCCTTTTGGGCTTGATGAAGAATAAGCTAGACTTTTTCCATTGAAGGACAGATAGAGATGAGACGCTGAAGCCAAATCCTAGACAGTTATTTGCGTTCGCTCTAGCTTCTTCAATAAATCTTACCGTGAAGCATCAACCTCCCCTGTGTGGGTTTCCCACAATGCTTTTTTCGAGACTCCGTGAAAGAGCCTAATTTCCACTGATAACAGTGTCAGGGAGGACAAAAGACCTTTCTAGAGATGTGCCTAATTGCTGAAGATCATTTCAGCCTTGGCTTATGGAGCTTGTACATGGTCCACAGTGTGGCAGCCCGGGCCATGCATCACTGTCAGGCTCACAGCTTTACTGGTAATGAGATCATCAACAGGTGAATGTCTGCTCAAAGACAGGACTCTTTCCAGTGTCATGGACTCATTTGTCAGGAACCAGTACATGGCCAGTGTGTGGCCTGCCCTACGTGACCGCTCCTCAGCATTCTAAATACGTCTAAATAGTCTCACTGTGCTCAGAGACTAATGGTGTATTTTATGGTGACCTCTACTGGACTGGCATTCTAGATAGCACATTCACTAAGAATTGGAAGAGCAAAAAGACCTAGAAGAAGGTAGAGGCGTGGAAAGAAGCAAAAAGCAAGTCTCTACCATTTAATCAGCTTGTTCCGGATTAGCACTTTACATTAGAAAAGAAGTACGTAGGCTATTATTATAAAAGGGAACAATAGCACTTTAGGTGAAGAATAGTTGGCTAGCACAAGCAACCCTAGGATAAGTTAAAAGCTGGAAATTATGTTTGTTGGGGGCAGCATGCTGGGTTAAAACATTTTCCCTACAGGTGTGGGTGGTGATTTGGATGACCCAATTAAAATGAGTTCAGGAAGTATATGTATGTATATGAACTCATATGTATATATGCCATTTTAAAAGTAGCAGCGGAATTTATTTTATTTAAGTATATAAGTATTGTATTTATATACATATAATAAAACACACTGCTGCTTGTAAAATAGTTTAGCTTCAGCTTGCACCTGCAGATGGTTGCACGTATAAATATTTGTTCATGGCCATTACTATTATTAACGTGTAACATTTGGGATGTTTCAGAGTTCCAGTTGCATGGATTTATTAGGCAATTCTCTCCTGTATGGGAGATGTGGCTTGATACAGTTTTCCTCTTCTGCAGGAAAGCAAGTCTAGCAAAGAAGTGGCACCATTACAGCCAGAAATTGTTTGTGGTGTTCCATTTCCCCAGGATCGATTGCAAACTGGTATGGAGATGAGGGGCAGTATGGGAGTTGGGGGCTGGAAAGAGCGAAGGAGAAAGAATTAGGAGGGTTAGTTTCTAGTCCAGCTTCTGCTCTCAAAGAGCCCAGCGACTTCAGCAAGTTTTGTCCTTGTGTCATCTTTGTAGAAAAAAGGGGTGTAATCATTGATTTCTAAAGTTTCCTTCCAGGCCTGACTGAAATTAAACGTCATGTCCTTTCCCCACTGGAGAAATACGACTTATTTCCTATGGGTGGTGGTCTTAGGAATCATGCTCAGGGAATCATACTCCCTGCTCAAGGAATCACAACCTCTTTTCACTTTAAGTCGATAATGTTTTTGCATTATCCGTGAATGATTCATTCATTCAACAAATATTTACTAAGTACCCACTGTGGGTCTGCCACTAGAAGGGGATAAAGCAAATAACAGGACAGAGTAGTCCCAGATGAGAATACATTTGCGTGAGCTGCGGAGTCCTGCTGAGACACTCCAGCAGGACTTCAAGGGAACACACTGAAATAAGACTTGTAAACCATAAAGCCTTCAAACTATGAAAACACGGCTGAAATGCATTAAAGAAGACTTAAATACATGGATATCCTTTGCTCATTAGTCAAAAAGTGTCAATAACTTAAATTACATTGTAAGTTGTGTCCTTCATTGCTCTATAAATTCAATGTAACCCTAATCATCATCCCAGAAGGGTATTTTTTTTTTTTGGTAGAAATGGATTAACTTATTCTAAAAGTTTGTATAAAAATACAAAGGACCTAGAATAGCCAAATCAAATATCAAAATGAACAACTTTGGGAGATTACCGCTCCCTGACTTTAGGATGTGTTAGAAAAATCACAGGAGCGAAGATGCTGTGGTGTTGGCGCAAAGACAGGCAAAGAGACCAATGGGACAGGACAGAGTCCAGACACAGAGCCACGCTTCCACTGAGGACAGAGTCCAGACACAGAGCCACGCTTCCACTGAGGACCGATCTTCCACAGGAGTACAAAGGTAATTCAGGGGCGTGTAGCTGGTCTCCTTGACATGTAGGCCAGAACAAATGGATATCTATTTGCAAAGAATGTATATAAAACCTAAAACCTTGGGAAGAAAACATGAAAAAAAAAAGCTTAGATACAGCACTAAAAGTGCAATCTATAAAGGAACCAATTGATAAACTGGGACTTCATCAAAATTAAAGGAAACAACAACAAAACTTCTGCTGTACAAAAGACATTGCCAATAAAAGAAATGAAAAAACAAACAAACAACAACCCAGACTGGACGAAAATATTTGCAAGTCGTAGCTGGTGAAGTACTTGTATATGGGACATATAAAGAACTCTCCAAATTCAATAATAAGGAAAAATTTTTAAATAGGCAAGAGATGTGAAAAGAAATTTCATCAAAGAAGAAAGAGGATGGCAAATAAGCATATGAAAAGATGCTGAACGTTGTTAGACATTAAGGAAGTTCAAAAGAGCGTATATACATAACCCAGGGACATGAACAAAGGTGTGGAGATTGCCTGAGGGAGTGAGGGGTGCCAGGTGGAGGGGGGGGGCAAAGGGGGAAAAATTAGGACAGCTTTAATAGCGTAATCAATAAAATAGAGCTTTAAAAAGCCACGATGAGCTAGCACTACACATGGCTACTGGAATGCCTGAAGTGAACAGGGTGACCGCACCAAGGGTGGCGTTGGTGAGGACGTGAAGTGGTCCACGGATCGGCAGTTCCTGAAAAGTGTTAACCCTTCACTGGCCAAATGATCCAGCTCTTTCTCTTGGGAAAACACAGGGAGGCATTTCCCCGAGAGAAGTAAAAGCAGACGTTCCTAGGAAGACTTGCGCATGTTCAATTTATTTTTGATAGCCAAGATCTAGAAACAGCCAAGCAAACCGTGTCTGTCATGGATGAATACACAAACTGGCACGTCCATGCAATAAAATACTGCTCAGCAATAAAAAAGGAATGAACTGTTGCCAGACACAACATAGACGAATCTCAAAAGACATGCAAAACAAGAGCAGATGCCATGTGGTTCCATGAATGTAGAATTCTGGAGAATGCAATCTAATACACGGTGTCCAAAAGCTGGCCAGTAGAGTCACCTGGAGATGGAAGGGTGGGAGAGAATGTTGGGGGTGATGGATAAGTTCATTGTCTTGACGGCGTTGATGGGATAGCTCAAAATGTGTCCAGTTGTGCACTTGGTTTATGTGCAATGTATTGCATGTCAGTAGAACTTTTAACATACAAGCAAAACTAGGAGAGTGATTTACAGCAATATGATGATCGTATCTATAATAGATGGAAAGTTCATATGTGTTTATGTGAAAAACGCTAATAGCCTGAAAGGTAAATGGGCAAAGGTCATACATGAAAACATTTTTAAAAATAATAAATATACAGCCAAGTGTTTTAAATGAGAAGATATTCAAATTCACTAGAAATTGAAGAAATGGAAATTAAAACAACTCAAAGATATCAATTTTTACTTTAGGAAGTATTTTTAAATGATAAAAAAAATTGTCAAGGTATTATAAAACATTAATATAATATTCCTCACATGTTACTAGTGACCATGTAAATTTATATTATTCTTTTGGACAATAATTTGGCAGTATGAATTACAAAATAACATGCAACCCAAGCCTTGAAATGAACTGGATATTGATCTAGAAATTCCACTACTGGGAATCAACCCAAAGAAAAGAAATTCCAAAACTGAAAATCTCCCCCTTTTCTCCAAATAGTAATGATATTTATAATAAGAACATCTTGGAAATAATCTAACATTGAACCATACGGATTTTTTCTTGTTCTTACATTGATTTCTTGAAAAAATTATACAGCCCTATAAATTCTATTAACAAAGATTTTATACTAACTGTGGGGAAAAGATACAAAAAGGTTAAAAAGCAAACCAAAACAAAATAAAATACCCAAAAATCAGTATGGTTACAACTGTGTTGTTTTTAAAAAAAAACACACATTTTATTTGACAAGAAAAAGGCATAGTGAGGCAGATTGGGTTTGAATACATGAGGTATTGACTAATGGATTTCTTTGGGATTCTAAATTCATAGTTGATATTCTTTGCTTCTTTCTGATCTTTGGATGTTTCCAATTTTTTTAAAAAATAGAGACTGCATTCTTCTTTTGTTTTAAGGAAAAGAAACCACCACTTTTTAAAAACTAGAGGAGGAGGAAGTCTGGCAGGTTATTTACCGATTTTACAGTTGGAGAATAAAAGTTTGAGTTCCAATTTTTCCTAGCTATTTGGAGGCCCCTAAATACAGGGTGTTTCCACCCACAGAATGATATTTGGAAAGAACACCAGCCAGTTTCCATCATTGCCACCAACTATCTGCCTAGCAAATTTTTTAATTTAAGTCTCGGTTTCTTCTTCTTGTCGCTGAGAGTTGGACTAGTTCTGTGTATTTCTTCGTCATGTTTTTCCGGAGTATCTGCTCTGGACGAGGCTGTAGAGGTCAGGGCGGGGGAGCAGGACACCGCAGGAAGTTCCGAGTCCCAGGTCCCCTGGAGGGAGCTACTGTGAGGAGCAGCCCTCTGATAGCGGGTTGTCCGTGGGCCAGCCTCAGGGCGTGGGGCTGGGGTCAGAGTAAAAGTGAGGCAGGGGCCTCTCTCACCGAGAGAGCAGCGTAGCCCACGGACAACGGGGCACAGTAAGCAGGTGTACGCGCATCAGTAAGCTGACCGGACAAATAAGTCCAGGGGAAGACTTCACATATCAGACAAAAAGGAAGCTTAATATTTCTTGGAGCCCAGGTAATGTCCACAATCAACCCAAGAGAAGCAAGAACTCAGGGGCGTTTCCCTGGGGGAAATGGTAGCATGTCGGACTAAGTTAGGAGGAGAAAAGGGCCAATGACAGTGATGACCGTGTGGGAGGGTTCCTTCTGGCCGCCGGGAGTTCTCACTGAGTTTAATTGGTCCCAAAGACTGTGGGTTGGTAATGACTTGGGAGGCCAGCTCTGAATGGGACTCACAGGAGGATTATGTTGCTCCAACAAATACTCTGACCCCACAGATGCATCTTCCCTACCTCTGCCTGCCTTTTCCATCCTGACTTTTTAATGCCCATGACTCCAGAGGAAGCTGGCTGCTCGACACTGTTCGGGAGAAACGCGCTAGCCTCCTTTAGTCCAGACCCGCATTCTGATTTAAGACTGCAAAAGAATCTGTTTTAACTTTCTTCTCTAAGCAAAAAGTGATCATGTGATGACGGTTCCTCGTGCGATTGAAAAAGAAAATTATTAGATGTATGAGGGCAAGTACGAACTTGCAAAGGCAGTTTCGGGGAAGATAGAGAGTGTGTATCAAACATGTGTTGCTAGAAATTTTTTGTTTGTTCTCATTACCTAATGTGCACTGGGTTTGCGAGAGGTGAGTGCGTGCGTAAGTGTGTTTCCACGTAGGGAAAAAACTGCCGAGTTATTAACATTTTCATCTGT
The DNA here is from genome assembly GCA_007922815.1 of Macrotus californicus. Classification (NCBI taxonomy): domain Eukaryota; kingdom Metazoa; phylum Chordata; class Mammalia; order Chiroptera; family Phyllostomidae; genus Macrotus; species Macrotus californicus. The sequence continues at coordinate 11,571 of VMDR010002244.1, read as the reverse complement.
AGAAACTGATTGAAATTGTGTTCATTGACTCACAAGTGGGACCCATTACAGGGCACTGGTTGGCGATGTCTCCTGGAAAGCACCCGGTGAACAAGAGATTGTGGGGTGGGGTTGTGGGGGACAGCAGCGGCCACTTCTGAGACAAGGGTTTTGAGGGACGGTTTGACAGGGGTTTGGCTGGAGGTGGAGAACCCTCGAGGCCCCCGCGAAGGGTTTGACGGCAGTTAATAGGTCACACTCTGCCTTGTCTCATCTTCAGGAAGAGCTGATCTGTTTTCTAGGTCCACGAGTGACAGGATTATTGTGTAAGTGCTTCCGAAACGCTTTCATCTTCACTGCTTTCCTCTGAAGCTGTTGGGAGGGGCTTTGCCAAGAAAAGCAAAGATTAAAATCGAAACATGCCCTGTGCTCATGTCCTCGGTTTCACAAGTGCAGTGCCAGGCACTTGGGACTCTAGCTGGAAGGACCTGTGAGAGAGGCCTTGGAACCGGGTGCAGGGCAGCTCGCACCACTGAGGACCCACAGGGCGGTCATCCCTTCTCCTAGCCCCGGCCGGAGTGGTCATGCCTGGAGATTTTCCACTCCACCCAGGAGTGTCCGAACCTCTGAAGTGACAGTCCACCCAAAGGTGTGTTCTGGGCCGGGGCAGCAGCCTGGTTTTGTGCATGGGCCTTGGGTAAGAGCATGCGTTGTTCACCACCCCTCATCTTCAGAGGCCCGAAGCTTCCCAATGCTGCTCTCCGGTCACAGCACCAACTCAAAGGGTTTCCCTGTGATGGTGGTGGTCTCCCTGCACCAACGTTATTGGAATAAGTGTTGACGGTGCAGATTCCTGCTCACCCCCACCCCCTGCACCACGACTGCCTGAGTCCCAGTTCTGGGACCCAGGATCTGTGTTCTTGGCACAGAGGTTCCAGGATCCCTGAGCAAGACTTGGCGGTGTGGTTTGGCATCTTTTTCCTCTTGTCCTGTCTCAGCTGCAACCCTGCACTCTGTTCTTCTCTTCTGACCACCAAAGTGGAACCTGGGGCACCAGGGGGGCCATGTACATAGGACCCCTTCACACCTGCCTATCTCCTGGGACTCAGCTGAGGAGATTTGTGTGTGTGTTTGAGAATCGAGCGTGGCCTCCTGTCCTCCCTGCCCACCCCAGCCTCTGTCCCTGGTGTCTCCCCCACACCCAGCCCCGATGTGGCCTTTTGTAGAGCCCAGCCTGCCCTACACACTGGGCAGGGGGACCCGGTTTTGTTGTGAACAGACTCACTTTGGTCACTGACGTTTTCTTCGGACATTCCTCTTTCTATCCTTGTTAGAATTTCTGTTCTAGCCAGGAGAGTCGGGACCTCTGTAGTGACAAATCCATCCAGAGCACATTCTGGCCAGGGCCCAGGGTGACAAGCAGTGTGAACGGAGAGGTCTGTCTTCACCATCCCTGTACGCTCTCTGACAAGTGTCCTGTGTTCTCACAGTAGTTGCCTGCAGCAAAGCAGGGTACCCTGATCACATGCCTCTCTGCTTGCCTTTCCTTCATCTGGACTCACAGATTCTGGGCACCAATCCCTTGGGGCCCTGTTGGAGCTAAGTTTACAGTATAAAGGTTTACAGGTCACTTTGTGTAATACCTTCCCTCTGGGCACTTAGAATTTCAACAGGGGCTCTCCATGCTTGAGCTAAAGGCTGGGAGCAATGTTGGCCTTTGAGGTTCCGTGGAGACCAGTCAGACCCTGGAAAGAGCCTTGAGGCAGAAGCCCATTTCTAAGGTAGAGATGGGAGAAAACAGCTCAGGTTTCAGTGTGTGACAGAGGCGGCTTCAGGCTTGACCCTTGAGGACTCTCCCCAATGCTGTGTCCATCATTTTTCCCCCCGATCACCTGCCCTGAACTTCAGGCTCACCTGGAGAAGCAGCAGCCACCTCTTTTATCAGGTCCTACGATTGCTCGTTCTACACCATTCCTAGTGGTCCTGCCTGACTGACTGAACCTGGGGTGATGTACCTCCCACTGCGGCTGGTCCCACAGCCTCTGGCCTCCCCGCACTGCAGGCTGCTGGACCCTTTTTCAATTCTTGGCAAGTACTGCTCCCTGCTCCCTAGCCTTGCTTATGGTCCTTGCTAACTACCAAAAAATGCTTCCTGCTGCTGCTGCCATGCTAGTCGGTGTTACCAAATCCTACCCGACTTTCAAGACCCAGTGCACATACCACTTCCTCCATGAAGTCCTTCAGGATTCTCTTCCTCCCATCTCAGTGAAAAGGAAGAATTCTTGTCTCTGCTTTCCCATAGCCTTTGGTGTATCATTAAGGATGTTGTGTGAGTTCTGAACCTGAACTAAGTTCAGTTCTTTGAAAGTAATCTGCATGGTACCACCATGGGGGATGCATGCCATACACCTGTCCCCACCTGTAGAACCAGCAACACCACGAACAAACCCTCAAGCACACTGTTGACTTTGGGTGGTGACGATGTGTCAGTGTAGGTTTATCGATTTTAACAAGCGCCCCTCTGTGGTGCAGAGGTGTCCATAGGGAGGGAGGTTTGGCATTGGTGGGGCCGGGGGTTATATGGAAACTCTTGTGAATCTAAAACTGCTCCAAAAATAAAGTGTATTAATAAAAGTAAAGTCTTTTAAAAATAAGAGGCACGTGTATATGATGGTTCAAATAAAACGTGTTCAAAAATCAAAATTTTCCTTGACACACCCCTCAAATTCTTCCCCCAAGACAGTATTTCTGAAGAATCAGAGAAGAAACGGGAAGAAAGGAAGCAGCTGACCAAATCTCCTGATGTACCTGAGGACGGAGCATGCTGTGTCTTTGGCACTAGGTTTTCAATCTTCGTCGTGAGCATGAGGAGAATAGAATTCATTTTCTTTTGTCTTACAACCCAGGAGCGTGAATAACTGTTGACAGATGCTTGCCAGGACCTGAAACTGGTGGGAATGCATCTGACTCAGGGAGCAACCGATATAAAACTGAGAACAGAAGAAAGATGACAAGACCTAGAATACAGATCAGAACTAATTTCTCCCTGTGCTCAGCATGCACTGGCCCTGCACTGCTAGAGGCAAACTCTCCAGCCCTTCCCAGCCCTGAAAAGGCCCTGCATGAGCTGCCTCCAGGCTACGTCTCCCACCTCATCTCCCACTCTGGCTTTCTTGCTCTTTCTGCCCCAGGGCCTTTGCACCTGCTGTTATTTTGGCCTGGAAAGCTCTTCTCCACCCGTGTGGCTTCCTACCACTTCATCCTCTTCTCTGATCAAATGCTGTTTTTGCAGGGAGGCTACACTTGACCAGAAGATTTAAAATATCATCCTCCCTCCATCTTCTCTATTTCTCTTCCCTGCTTGACATCTCTTCATAGCATTAATCACGTATGTAACATATTGTTTTGTTCACCTGTTCCACGTCTGTCTTCCACACCTGCATGCGAGCTCCTCAGGTCAGAGTTCTCTGTCATCGGGCTCCTTATTCTCACCTTGGAACCTGCCACAGTGCCTGACACACAGTAAAATAAGTATCTATTGAGTGATTTGTTGCAACCAGTTTGTAGATGTCAACTTGGCAATCACATTAGATGTATTGTTGGGTTTTCTCACAATAAGAGGAAATCTCAGTGACTACAAACCTCCCAGGGACGGCTCAAGTGTCTCCAACGACGGAGGCACAGGTGACCAAGAGTGCAACATGTCCCTTTAATTCCAGATCAAACCCCAACACTCATAATGTAAAGAATATCACGTGCTTGCTCATGGACCTGAAACATACTTTTTCAAGAGGATTATCTTATAAGAGTAAGATAATCCTCCTGGGTTGAAAAAAGAGATCTTATAGAAATTACAGGGAAGCATTTTGCACAAGGCCTTTCACTAAAATTAAATTAGCAACAAAATGAGCTTTTCTTGGGGAAAATTAAAGTGGCTTTTTTTTTATACAAGCTGTTTTAAACTATCATAATCTGATAGGCAGGGTTCCTCCCCAGACACTCGTAGTATTTCAAATATTTCATTCGGAGCCATGTGTCACCAGGCCCAGGGGAGAGGAAGAGAAAGGAAGGAGGGGACTCAGAAGGGGCATTTGTCAAGTTTGCAAAGGGTGGCAGAGCGGGCACCTAAGGAAGGACCTAAGAACTACAGCAATGCAGGAGCGCCGCTTGCTTAACCAGGCGCCTGTGACAACGTGAAGCCCACAGAGGACCTGAGATGAATTAAAAGCTCAGCCTTTCAGCTCCCTCCTGAGCCCCCGGCACACTGAAACAGATTGGCATTATGTCACAGCCCAGGAGCGTTTGTCCATAGCTGTCTCTGGGACAGTGACCTAACCCAGGACTCACCCACAGAGCACACACAACACTGAGTGTTGCGTGCTTCCCTTCTACAAAAACGCTGGTCCTGGAGAGGTCGGCCAAGCATCCCCCACTCACGCGGGTGCGCCGCTGTCTGCCCCCGACGGAATCACACGCTGTACAAATATTTTGCTTTCATACATCATCTGTAGCAAGTGTAATGCTGAGATTTCAAGGTAAATAGCTAGAGAAATTGCGGTTGCTTTATCGGACTGACATTCCTATCATCGCAAATCAAATTCTGTCGTGCGCAGCCAAAGGCAAATAGTGGTTTTAGTCAAAACTCTCTTTGTGGGCTTCTTCAGACCATATGTACAAGGCTGTGATTTTGGTCAACAAATAATCAAATAAAAATATAGTTTGTAAGGGTTATTCTCGGTTGAAGGGTTGAATTCCTTATTTTAAAATAACCTATTTGCTTCTCACTAAGAGTCAGAACTACACTGGGAGGGAGAAAATAAAGTAGTTGACGTGATCTAGAACAAAGAGAAGAGTGAACTTGAATCTGAACTGAAAGCAGGCTCAGCCCCTGAAAGGATCCCACTTAAATGGTCGTGGCTCTGAAGATGGCACGACTGGACTGCTCAGGCCTGAGGTGGCCTTTCTTCTGTGACAGTGAGCAGTGGTTTAGGCATGGTGCCCAGCTGTGAAGGGGGAAGTCAAGAGGGAGAGCCAATCAATCAATCAATCAATCAATCAAGGCCGGCCTCGTGCCAAGTTCTGTGCTGGAATTTAGGGATATAAAGCAGCACCCCGCCCAGTGACTTCCTTAAGTATTGGGCCAAAGGATGTATAGGCACCTATGGAAATGAGAAAACGTTACTTATACAGTAAACAGCCAACGGATTCCCCAAAGAGAAAGACCCAGGTTTGGTCTGGAGCAAAGCGAGAGTATGGTTGGTCGGAGGCTTTGAGGGTATCACTGGGGAGGGGGCTTCCGCAGGATGGGTCAGAGGCTGTGCTATTTGAAATTTCCACTGGCTCATGAATGTCTCTGACTCACATGGGATATCACAGGTGATGGGTGGATAGCAGGGAGGGCACCGAGGGAGGCTGTCAGATGCACCAACGATGCAGCCAGCTGCTTTATTACACTTGACCTTTTGGCACAGTCATCATGTCCGAGGGAGTGTGATGTGATGTGCAGACTGGCTTAGACCTTGGTCACGTGCTTCATACTGAGCCAGGGACAAAGACACTGGAAGTACTTGAGCTGAGAGTGAGGGCTGGCTGGTTACCCGGAGGGAAGTCAAGCTGCGGTGACCAGAAGAATGACAAATGAAAGCTTGGCAGCAGGAAAAGCAGATACCCACTGGGTCTGGGCCAGCTTCAGTGCGGTCCTGGTGATGATAAGGGCAGAGTAGGGTTTGATACACGCTCTGGGTGTTCCCACAATCTCTGTGTTGTCAGCATATCCGGTCTGAGTAATTCAGTTCATCATCCTAATGAGAGGTGGCTCATTTGTCTGAGAAAAGCCAAAAGCATTGCTTGCTGGGTTTCTTACACTCTGGCAACTTGGTTAACTTAAGAAGTCTGTAAGTGGGAAGATTTTCAGTATTCTTCGAATCTTGTTTTGCCTCCCAGTACAGATGAATAAGACTTGGTCATCAGGCAACGTAAGCATGGATTCAGGAAGTAGCCAGGTCTTCCAGCCTGAAAAAAGGTTTTAAAGGTCCTTACTTCTAAAGGGGGTAGGGGAGGGAGAGGTACTGTTATCTATAATTTATTGTAACTTAATCCAGTTCGTTCAACCTGATGCAAATCCATTCAATCCTGTAAGGAGAGACAGTACTGAATCCATTCCTGGCAGAATGGAGGCTGTGAAGATGATTAAGGCACAGCTTCTGTCCTGCAGGTAAGTGGGGAAGACAAGACACTGGGCAGTAAGATATTAGGTAAACAGCCTGAGAGTCTTAGTGGAAGGCAGTGTACCTTCCAGGGTGGGAGGGAAAAATACCAGATACTTATTTTCCCCGACTCCCTTGAAACTAGGATGGGAGATATTGACCTGGGCCCCATCAGTCAGTCATCCTGGTCTTTGAGCTAGTGACTAAGACAAGCAGGGACCACAGAGAATTCTCTTCAATAGAGGAGAAAGTAGTGGACCCTGTCATGGTGGTAACAATGACCTTAAAAGTAGCCATCAGTGCTGGAGGTAGGTGGCTGGGACAAATGACAACATCGAGCCTCCTGAGTAACACAGTTCTGTGGCTTGAACTTAGGCAGATGCTCTGGTGGAGATGTTGCAACCCAGTGGATTGGAGAACTGCTCCAAATCTCTTCTTTTAAATTTAAAGAGAATTTTTTAAATCATCAGCTTTGTGGGTATATAATTGGCATACAATAGGGTGCACACATTTAAAACGTGTTGCACAATTTGGTAGTTTGACACATGTATATACCTCTGACACCATTAGCACAATTAAGTTAAAGAAGAACCCCTACAAGTTTCTTTATACCTGTTTGTAATCAGCTTACCTCAAACTCCCTCTTCCCCACTGATCTGCTTTCTGACATGATAGATTCAGTCTCCTTTTCTGGAATTTAGTATAAATGTATATCACATAGTATTTCTCTTTATTTGCCCAGTTCTCTTATTCAGATACTTTAAGATTCATCCATAGTTGGGTGTACCAGTAGTTCATGCCTTTTTATTGCTGAGTAGTATTCCTTTATGTGGATATGCCATAGTTTGTTTACCCCCATATCTGTGGAATAAACATTTGGATTGTTTCCAGTTTTCGAAATGTTGATAGAAGCATTGTTATACAAACTTTTATACATTATTTGTATAATAATGCTTCCATAAATATTCATGTTAACTTCTGCACATGGACACATGCTTTTGTGTCTTTTGAGTGTCTAGGAGGGGAACTGTTGGATCATAAGGTAGGTGCCTGCCTAATGTTTTCAGAAATTGGACAACTTTCCCATGTTAGCTGTACCATGTGACACTCCCAGGAGCCGTGTCCAGCAGTCTTTCTGCTTTGGCCATTCTGATAGATGTATACTGGCATCCTGCTGTGATTTCAACTTGTATTTCCTGATGGCTATTAATTTTGAACATATTTTCTTGTGCTTATATGTCATCCTTTTTTTTTTGTAAATGTCCACATTTTTTGCCCCCTTTTATTGGGTCATTTGCTTTCTCATTACCAAGTTTTGAGAGAGTTCTTTACTTTAAAAAAATCCATTGATTTTCTTTTTCTATTATATTCTGTTTTTTTACTCCATTGATATCTGCTCTGATCTTAATTTTCTTTTTTTCTCACCATGGGTTTAATTTGCTCTTCTTGTTCTAGTTTCTTAAGATAGAAAATGCTGTTGCTGATTTGAGACCTTTATTCTTTTCTAAGGTTAGTATTTATACTATAAATTTCCCTCTAAATACTGCTTTACAACTCTCTTAAAGCATCAGCTGGGAAATTATGAGGCTCATATCATTTGCCTCTTGGCTTTCGAAGATCACTATTTTTGTTTAATATACTGGGTCTTAAATATTGTTTTTACATATATTTCTGTCTCTAATAATTTGGTTCTTTTAAGTGGAAGGCTAAATGTGATCTATGTTCCTCTATTTTGTCCAGAAGCAGAGTCTTTTTGTTTAATTTTTAAATTGTGGAGTTTTTATTAACAGAAATGCTTTTAATTTTATGTAGTTAAATCTATTGATCTATTTACTTATATTTTCCCCTTCTTTATTCAATCATAAAAATCTACCATCCCCAGAAAGCTGAATCACATACCCTTATTTCCTCTTCTTATTTTTTATTTTTATTTTTTAATTATATTTTATTGATTATGCTATAACAGTTGTCCTGATTTTTCCCCCTTTGCCCTGCCTCCACACAGCACCCCCCACTTCCTCAGGCAATTCCCCCCACCATTGTTCATGTCCATGGGTCATGTGTATAAGTTCTTTGGCTATTCTGTTTCCTATACTGTACTTTACATCCCTGTGGCTAATCTGTTACTACCTATTTGTACTTTTTAATCCCCTCACCTCTTCACCCCTTCCCCACACTCCCTCCCATCTGGCAACCATCAGCACGTTCTCTGTATCTATGTTTCTATCTCTGTTTTTCTTGTTTGCTTAGTTTGTTTTTTAGATTCAATTGTCGATAGATTTGTGTTTTTTGCCATTTTATTGTTCATAGTTTTGATCTTCTTTTTCTTAAATAAGTCCCTTTAACATTTTATATAATAATGGTTTGGTGATGATGAACTCCTTTAGTTTTTTTTCTTGTCTGGGAAGCTCTTTATCTGCCCTTCGATTCTAAACCATAGCTTTGCTGGGTAGAACAATCTTATCTGTAGGTCCTGCTTTTCATGACTTTGAATATTTCTTGCCAATCACTTCTAGCCTGCAAAATTTCTTTTGAAAAATCAGCTGACAGTCTTATGGGAACTCCCCTGTAGTTAACTAACTGCTTTTCTCTTACTGATTTTAAGATTCTCTCTTTATCTTTAACCTTTGGCAACTTAATTATTGTCGAGGTCCTGGCCGGCAGGACCGCGTGTTGTTGTGGAATGCTTGTCCTATATCCCCGGACAAGTGACGAACAAATTCACATGGACTAAAGGAATTCGGTGGAGAAAAAGGGATGCGTGGCTGATCTCTCAATGATCAAGAGAGAGGGGCCTCAACCTTTTGCCTCGACAAGCTTTTATTGATATTCTAGGTAGATTACATCAAGGAGGATCCTCCTTCACTGTGCACAGGTTTGATTTAGGTGGTTACCATAACAAAAGAAAGAATGTTGTTAATCTCTTTAAGATAAAGGTCATTTGCAATTGTAAAGGGAAAAGGTTGAACTGGTTACACCCAAACTTGAGAGGTTTAGCATAGATTTTTGGGAGGTTACTTTAAAGATATGCAGTAAACACATGTTTCCTGAATTCAAGGTGAGGGAGTTTTTTAGCAAAAGCAAGTCTCAAAGCAGCCTAGGTGCAATGCAGGCCTAATTCCCCACGAGAGACCTATTCACAGATGTTCTCTGCATGCCACGCGTGTCTGTCTGCCTTCAGAACCAGAGCTGAGCCACAAGATCGCATCACACATGGATAGGTTCCCTATAAATTATGATGTGTCTTGGAGTGGGCCTCTTTGCATCCATCTTGTCTGGGATTCTCTGTGCTTCCTGGACTTGCATGTCTATTTCCTTCACCAAATTAGGGAAGTTTTCTTTCATTATTTTTCAAGTAGATTTCCAATGTCTTGCTCTTTTTCTTTTCTTTCTGGCACCCCTATGATGCAAATGTTGGACTGCTTGAAATTGTTCCAGAGGCTGCTTATCCTCAATTTTTTAGATTCTTTTTTTCTTTTTGTTGTTTGTTCTGATTGGTTGATTTTTGCTTCCTTATGTTACATGTCATTGATATGATTCTCAGCTTCATTTACTCTACTGCATTTCCCTGTAAATTTTTCTTTATTTCAATTAGTGTGTCCTTCATTTCTGACTGGATCTGTTTAATGCTATTGAGGTCCTCACTAAGTTCCCTGAGCATCCTTATAACCAGTGTTTTGAACTCTGAATCTGTTAGATTGCTTATCTCCATTTTGTTTAGCTCTTTTTCTGGAGTTTTGATCTGTTCTTTCATTTGGGTCATGTTTCTTTTTCTCCCTATTTTGGCAGCCTCCCTCTGTTTGTTTCTATGTATTAGGTAGAGCTGCTTTGACTCTGTGTCTTGGTAGTGTGGCCTAATGTATTAGGTGTCCTGTAGAGTCTAATGGCATAGCCCCCCTATCACCTGAGCTGGATACTTGAGGTGCGCCCATCATGTGGGCTGGGTACACCCTCCTCTTGTAGTTGAGACTTGGTTTCTGTTGGCAAATCAATAGGAGGGATTTATCCAGGCCAGTCAGCTGCAAGGACTGGCTGTGATGACTGATCACCAACCTCTGCTCTCTGTGGAGGACAGCTGTTCAGGGGCAGGGTGGTTGTGCTTGGCCCTGGTCTGTAGCTGTCCACTGGCTCTGGTGTTTCCCAGGTGGTGCAGGCCAAGACCAGCCTCCACCTGTGTTTTGTCTGGGACCACCCTGCCTGAGCTATAAAGCAATCTGAGATGGCTGCTACTTGTGCTGGGCTTGGAGATTCCCAGGCAAAGCCAAGCTGTGAATCTAGGCCAGCTGCTGCTTGTTTGGTAGAATTTAGAAAGATGTGGAGCATGAGCCAAGACCAGCCAATCATATGAAAAAGCAGCTTGGGTGGGGCAGAGTTTCTGGGGATCTCCAAGGTGGGTCAAACAGTGTTAGCCAGGTTGATGGAGTCTCAGATATGGTACCAGCTTGCCAGATCTCTGTGGGGAGGGTTCAAAAAGGGGACAATGACCTCTGTTCACCTTGATGCCAGACACTTCAGTTTTTCCCTGTATGCCACTGGTGCCTTTCAAGCTGCTACTCCAGCTCACGTGCTGGAGCTCAGAAGGAGAGAATCTGAGTAGGTGAGTCTGTGTGTGGGTTCTTTAAAAGGAACTTCTTAGGGCTCCAGAAGTTGCTTTCACTGATTCAATTCCCAGTGGTTTTTGCAGCCAGATGTTCTGGGGACTTATCTTTATGTCACTGGAATCCTGGGCTGGGGAGCCTGGAGTCGGGTTGGGATTGCTCACTCCTGAGATACCCCTCCCAAATTTTTATCCACCTCACGCAGGTGAGGGACCAGCCTCCTCTGTGTCTGAGGCCCTCCTACCAGTCTGAATGGGGGTGGTTTCTTTAATTCTGTAGTTGTCAGACTTCCATTCAACTTGATTTCTGACTGTTCTGATTGATGATTATTCTATATTTTAGTTGTAATTTTGATTTGGTGTGTGAAGAGGTAAACCATGTCTCCTTTTCTGATTTTTTAATCATTCAGGTATTTATCTACATTTTATTGTACGATGTGAAATGAAACTGTAATTATTTCCCATGTGCCTTCTTCGCCCATCCAAAAAGCCTGCTGATTGTCTTACATCATTTATTATTCCCTCCCAATAATTTGTGATAAATTCTTTGTCATTATATTATACTTTTATAGGGAATGTAATTCATTTGTAGGATGTTTATTATGTTACACTGATTTTTCTTTTCCTCTCTTCTATCTTTTTACCTTTCTCTCTTTTTACAATAGAATATTTTTACAATATTTCTTTTTATTTATTTATTTTTTAAATCCTTACCCAAGGATATGTTTATTGATTTTGGAGAGAGAGTGGAGAGAGGGAGGGAGAGAGAGAGAGAGAGAGAGAGAGAGA
>VMDR010002243.1:0-96856 GCA_007922815.1 Macrotus californicus | reverse complement strand
TACTTCTGATGCTGAAGTATATAGTATGCCACAGAATCAAACGAATATTGAAAAATTATTATGACTCATTCCTAGTGATTTTCCTCTTTAAAAAAGGGAAGGGGTAAGCATCTTAAAAATAAAATGATGTTCCCAGGTGTGGGATAATGACTATGAAGAAAATAAGTCACTATTTAACCTTTTGGTATCAGGAAACATTGAATGCACTATGACTGCGTAAATGCAGTGTTTGGTGAAATGGATAAAGATGAGGAACAAAAGTGGGGTTCTGAAGGCGTTGACAAGTGAATCGGAAATCCTGAAACATATTATTCAAACTACCCAGCTACATTATTTAAATGTAAAATACAGCTCTTGTGAAAATCCCAAACATGCAGAATGCTAAAAAAAGCAGATGAAATGGCTGCTCTTATATATAAAAGGCAGGCAGTGCCACAAGCGAGTTCCTTAACGGAGCGCAGAAATCCAGCTGTTTGGGGAACGCGGGACGGGCAGCAACATGGACTCATGCCAGGCTCCGCGCATCATCTCCATCGTCACCTGGCAAGGAGGAAACCAGCCTTAAAAAGGCAGGAGTCTGAAAACACCTATGTTGCCCCGAAATTGCTACCTACTTTTGTGCTCTAAGTACGAAATTATCTGAGACTCATGGGAGAGAGCATCTCTTGATGCCCTTTATAATTAAACAGGAAAAAAAAAAACCCCAAAACCCTAAATATCAGTGGACACCATCTGTATGCATTCAGGGGAAATTGTTTACAACACCACAGGCTTAACCCGAAGCTACTTCTCAGACGTGACAGCTATGTTAGAAGAAAGATGGCATGACAGGCATTAAGACATTTTCCTAGGCGTTAACCCATCTCCTAAAAACCCAGCATAAGCCGCAGTGGTGCATACAACCAGCCCTGTACTCTGCTCCCCGTGGGCCACAACACCACCTGCCCTACAGTCTGTGCCCAGGGGTCTGGACTCCTTACAGCTGGATCTGACCTTGATATTGTTGTGTATACGTGGGGGGGGGGGGGGGGCGTGCATGTGTGCAAACGCACGTACACACATACCCAGAAGACATCCTTAAGGCAACTGACGCTGTAATAACTATTTCCAGTAAACACAGGTAATCAGAAGTCCATATAAACAGGAAACCAAAAGACATGTGAGCACTCCAGCTTTCTGACTTCTAAAACAGTACTCAAGTGCACTGCATCCATTCACTGAATGTGCAACTATCCTGACCCCTGACATCTTGGTTTCCAAGCCCTGCAACAGACAAACTCTACATTTAAAATATATCTGCGCCTTCAACCCCCTGCACACATGTATGAATGAGCTGTTTAAATGCTAGTCAGAATGCATTGCAAATCAATGATTTACATGCCAACAACTTGAAAGTCGTAATGTAAACATATTGTTATTTTCACCAAAATCCACTTTGTAATAAAAACATGACCGCATAGGATCCATAATCTAGAACTGCACTGTCCAATATGGCTGCTATTAGCCACATGTGGCTACATAAGTTTAATTAAAATTTAAAATTCGGTCGCATACATGGCACATCTCAAATGCTATATAGCAACACACGGTGAGTGGCTAGCATATTGGACAGCACAGACACTGGACATTTTCCTGCTGCCGAAAGCTCTACTGGACAGCGCAGATCCAGAATATCCGAGGTCCCTGCACACGCTGTCTGCTACAAATGCTGCAAACAGGACGGTGTTCAGCCACCAAAATCCCCTTAATGAGAGTCACATCAAAAGTCTTGTTGGAGGGAGAACGTACTCATCCCTCACGCCAAATTCAAACCAAAATGGTCGGCCAATTAGAGAAGCTTAACTGGTCCCCATCTCACAGGGCTCCTGAGTGACTAAGGAGAGGAAGACTGTCCCTAGAGACGATCGTGAGAGGCCTAGTGCCCACCTGCCAGCCCCTGAACCAGCACTGCTCTGTGGCAATTTTTTTTCTAATCCATAAAACTTACTGTCAATTTTTTTAATTTGTAAGTGCTCTGCTTAATTCCAAATGAATTTCCATAGCCAGAGCCCTAGCTTATGCAGAGAGAGATGGGGGGGAAGGGGGGGGTGCACAAGCACGTGTGTGTGTCAGGGGTGGGGGGGTTGTCTTATTACAAAAGCCCAAGCAAAAGCTGTATGCTAGCCTTCCATGAGTACAGGAAAGGACCTGGGGCCCGTTCTAAACAGAATGCCTTTTTTCTGAGTGGCCCTCTAGGCTCACCCTGCCCTCCCCTCCCCTCCCATAGGCAGTGGTGAGCAGGGAGGCAAAGCCCACTTGATTTGCAGGAGAGGGTGCCTGCTCTCCTCCCTAATGCCAGGCCCCAGTGCATGTCTTCCCCAAGGTTTGGACCCTCAGAAAAGAGTATGCCAGTTTTAACTTCCCTAGTACCCAGCAGCCCCTCGGTCCTGGGCAGTTGGACATGGAGCAAAGCACAGGGCCTGCCATATACACAGGGGAATGCAGAGAAGCATGGAGGAAGCAGAGGAGGCCCCTGCATCCAGTGCCTGCTCTCTTCAGCCACCATGCTCACGGGACAGGCTCTGGACTTCTGGGACCAAAAGTCCCATTCCCTGAAATATTAGGCCCCTCAAATGGAATCGCTTCATTTTGAAAATCCTAAAACCAGGTGGAAATTGCCTTCTGCCACAGCCCCATGACATTTAGGCTCTGTTTCCAGGGCCCTTCTGGGGACGGGCACAGGTCCTTCCACCTCCCTGCGGGACCTGTCTTGCCTACTGCTGGTGGATACGGGGAAGAAACCGATGCGGACCACTGGACGCGGCGACAAGATGTGGCTAGTCGTGCAAAGCAGACTTTCTCTTCTCACCCAGTAAAGGCAGGTTTGATGGAGACCGAACTGTCTCAACAGCAAATGACACGCTAACTTTCCATATTGTACAGCCTTCCTGAGTATTATGTCATTGGAAAAGTCATGGGCAATTCTGAAAGATGGCACGATGACACATGTGACAGGACCCAGCCTGTGGCCGAGTGGAATGTCGTGGTTGATGTGTAAGGTTCGGCACGGAACACACGGCAGCTCTAGGTTATTGGACCTGGAGGAATGACAGAGCCAGAATGTCAGAAGGTTCTGCACTTAGTCTCTCTGCGTTTTTGTATTAACAACTATTACGAGATAGAAATTTACAGATGATGCAAAGGTAAGAATTTCACTAAATAAAATGCATGTTAGATTCAGGGTACAAATACGTGTTAGCAGGCTTGAACCACGGCCCGAGACAAGTGAGACAGCACTCGGCAGGGGCACAGAGAAACCTGCACCTGGGTGCCAGGCCAGGCCCGGAGAGCCTCGAGCCTCAGAGGCGGCTCCATCGGAGTGCCCCGAGTGCGTGGCAGCTGCTGCAGTTCCTGGGCCGCTAGCACCACCACGGTCCCGAGGGTGAGGTTCCAGGCCGGCTCTACTGGCCACACCTCTGGAGTGTTCAGGTGCGTTAAAGATTCGTGTTTGGAAATGCTTAGACAAAATGAAGTTTACCAAAGAGCTAAGAATACAGCGGTGGGCCCTGGCCAGATAGCGCAGCGTGACAATGTCGTTCCGACAGGGCGAGGCCGCGGGTTTCTCTCCAGTCGGGGCACATACAAGAAGCCACCCATGAACGCACAAGTAAGGGGAACAACAAATTGACGTCCGTCTGTCTCTCAAACTTAGAAAAAAAAGGAATAGGGTGGTGTAGGGACTTGAAACCACTTAATGGGAAAACAGCCAAAGGCACTAGTTAGCTAAGTAAAATCCCAGGTAAACTAAAAACTATCTTCAAATATCTGAACAGCTATGTTACAGAAGAGGAATTTAGATTTATTTTGTGTGGTTTAAGAAGGCAGAAGTAGAACACAGTCCAAGAAAACATTTCAAGTTAACAGAAGGAAGAATCTCCTAACAATTTAAGTGACAGAAACAAAATACTTCATGGAGTTGAGAGTCCCACACAAGTTATTCAAAATGACATTTTAGAGGTGATCCGTATGTCAGGCAGTGAGGGACCTGTATTTGTGTAGAAACTTTTTAGACTCACCATTATTCTAATGACAAAATGGACAAAACTCCACAAACTGTATGTCTATGGAAGTGAAGGGTCTCAGACCACAGAGATGAATAAAGAAAGAGACTGTCACTTCCATTGCAGTGACTGTGAAGCCTCTCCTTTGACCGGGCATGGGAGGCTCTGGGACAGGAGAGGGGCTGAACAGAAACTTGAGACAAACAAAAAACACTTTAAATGAAGTTACTGCTGAAATTCAATTCACACACATACATACACTTCATTTTCTAGTAGTTTGAAAGCTTAGTTCCTGAGAACTTTGCTGCCTCTGAAATTGTGTGAGATCAAGCTGACAGTGGGTTAAGTCCAAAAAATAAAGGGGCAACGCAGCAAATCTGACTGCATGTTTGAAAAAAGCCCATAAAACGTTACAAGCAAAACAGGAAAGCCAGTGTTAATAATGCATAAACCAAAAGAGGGGGAAAAAAGCTACCCATTTAATGGAATAATGCTTTTATCCCTGCAGTTAAAATGAAATAAACCATGACTATTAATCTAGGAAGACCATGTGAAAATGTAATTTTTAAACATTCACTGAAAGGGGACAGTTCAGTAGCCACTCTGAAAATCAAGGCCTTGTGTACAGCGGCGTTTAAACGCTAAATACCAATCTCCTGTCTGTGGACGCCATTACCCACCCTGTCACCATAGCAACGCTAACAGTATGCCTGACTTCAAAGACAAAGATGTAATTTCAGACTTCCAGCAGCCAGAGGGAGTGGTAAGAATATTCTACCCAGGCGGTGTCAGCTGATGATAAATTATAAAAATATCCAGGAAGGTTATGAGGCGGACTGTACCACATATTCTCATATCCCTGGGGGAGGGCTCACGTTAGTCAGACACACTGGGAAACAGCAAAAGTGAAACACAAAGTAAAGAAGAAAGAATCTCAGTGGAATCCAATTTGTTTTTTAAAATTACACAGTACGAAGTACCACCTTCCTTTTTTCTTGTTCCCAGGAGAACATAAAAATAGCTTCTGCTGTCCCCTCTCTCATTCAGATTAAGAGTGACTGAAGATGTGCAGGGCTGTTCCATGGGACTTGCAAAGCCACCTCTGTAACTGCTACTCCTACATTTGCGAAACTCTGGCATTTGTCAAAATTGTGTCGAGCCCAGCAGCGAGCTAAGGAAGCCAAATCGACCCGTGCACCTCAGCTACAGGAGAGGAGCTCCCCAGAGGTGGGGGCTTCATTCCGACGACCCAATCTAATCCCAGCATGCTCAGGATTTTTCTTTAAGCCCTCTGAAGCGAAAGACGGGAAAACAATTTGCCAATTTACAGGGTTTCGTGTCTTCAAAAGAAACGCCCCATAAACGAATACAGCTGACCTTGGCAGTACCGTTTCACGATTCTGCAGCTGAGCGGTTTTTAAAGGCACAAGCCCTGTAGTTGGGAGAGCCACAAGGTCCTGAACAAGTAATTCTCCTAGAGGTAATAAAATGCAAAATGTTGATGTAAAAGTCTTTTTGAAGATTCTCTGCAAGGACAAACTCCCAAACTCCCAGGACTTGCTTTCACTGGAAGTTGTAAACGACTAGACTGGCTGACAAAGAAGAAGAGGTAGTTCTACTATAATCACTATTGTTTTATTAGAATAATATGTTAAATTCTTTTGTTGCACTCTGTCTTATGGTTTGGGGCTTTTAAAAGTCCAATCCCCTTACAATAACAGAAGCAAAATACAGCAGCCTCTTCTCAACAGATGTGAAGAACACATTCTGTTCCTCTTCTCCCCAAAGGTTGACAAACGGCCACAAGAAAAAGACAGTCGTGGATTCAAATCAGAGCAGGTGTCAAACTCCTTGCTCCCGACTAGGTCTCTCTCTGGCTTGCTGCCCACACCCCCTCTCTCTACAGCACCAGGCACAGCAACCAAAGCGTGGCCAGTCTGGGGCCGGGGTGGGCAGCAGAGGGCTGTTTGGGTGGGGGCAATGCCTCCTGCCAAACCTCAGAGAGGGCGACAAGGGTTATGGATGGACCCTTTTTCTCCCGAGGAAGACAACTCCAATTTCATAATGTACTCGAGTCATCGAGTCAAGATGTACAAGAAAATAAATCATATAAATTTCGCCCCACAATGGAAACCGGCACAGTTGTAACTATCAGGTCACCAGTGGAATGTCTGCGCTGTGAAACTCAGGCCATCACCCGTCCTGTCAGTCTTGAGCCCAGGTTTTACCACCCATATGTCAGCAACCGCCTCCCGTGAAAACGTACAACAGATAAACGCTCAGTTACCAAATCAGTTTGTTACCTATGCCTCAAAACAAAAAACAGAGGTTTGTGAAAGATTCTCTTTACAGCCGAACTACTTCCTACTAAATGACTTTTCATCCTGCTACACACATTATGCTTACAAAATGATTACTTTGAGCAATTATGACAAAATGAAAACATGCTCAATAAGTTACTCCTTTGGACAGAATTGCTGGGCTTCCAATTGTGACAGTTAAACAAATACTAGAATAAAGAGCCATTCATCCACTTCTTAGATAGGGGGCCGATAATGGGCCCTGGACCCCATTCCAGGTAGCAGGGAACAGCTTCTTTACCACTATTAAAAAAAACCAAAAACACCAAAACTGAAAAACCCGTATTTTGGCATCATTAGTCATTATTTTCACAGGAGTACTGGTACTTAATGTTTCTTTTATAGAATATTTCCTTTTATAAGATAGAAGAAAAGTAACATTCCCTCCTTAGGAGCCAGGGTTCTACCTTATGTTAACAGTAACCACACAGCCTCCGTCTGCCCCGTGCCCAGTCATCGGGGCTGCGGCCTTGACCGTAAGGTTCAGTTACTCACGGTGCTGTCTGACCGTGGCTTGTTGGCTTCTGCCTCCTTAAAACATTCTTTTAAAATTGTACTCCACTTTGAGTAGTCTCAGTTTATACAAATGTTTTACTGGAGGTCAACTCAAACCCCTTTTTAGAAGCACACAGGTTATAAATTCTGTGTAAAAACAGCTTAGGAAATGAAAACGGCCTGTCACATCAGGACTCTTTCGGTTAAAAGCAGACACTGGTATGTTGAAAAAGAAACAAATTTATTTATAATTCATAGGGACACATCTTGAAAGAATACCTCATCCAAGCTGTTTTCAAACAGTTTGTAGATGAAGAAATCCATATTCTTAAATACTGATCATTAAGTTATATAGTGTCTGGGTCACATCCTATATTAGAATGCCACTGCATTAAAAAAAAAATTCAGGCAGGGAGTCTAAAAGAATGCATTAATTATATTAAACCTTATGTATTTTTAGTGTTAATACGAAACTAGGTTTGCAGGTACCTTCAAAAGTAAAACTAGTGATAGTGAGTATAATACACAAAGTCTGAGACAGAATAGTGCATACAGTATTAGGAAAGGCAAAATGTCTTAATCTGCTTACAACGATAAAGTCGTATTCATCTCCTCTATCACCTGTCCAGGTGCCACTTCACTAGCTAACTGCCGGCTAAATATAGCTGAGGTATTAAGTAGCCATCTGCAGAAGTTCCCTACTTGGGATGTATAGTTTAAACATCAGTAAACACAACTGCCTGAAAGGGCAACACCAACACACCAGGATAAGATACTTCCAAGGTGTTAGTGCCTTCAAAATACCACCTGACTCACAACAGCATATTTAGTTAATGTCACCTAATCAACCAGGATGAAAAAAGGCAGAATTCAAAAAGGCGTGTTTCCTACATTAATGTAATGATTTAGGTGTGCCCCCTGGCTTGCTCCCACCCCCCGTCGCCCCTCTCCCCCTCCGTCTCCCTCCCTTCTCGCTCTGATTTGACTTAAAGGTGTGTCTTATTTTCCCCGAGCCACCACCATCAGACTCCCACTGAAGATGTTTCCGGTCACAGCTGGCTTTTCCTGGACAGCCATGATGGTTCACATGGTTGTCTGCCTCAGAAATCTGAAAACCCTCTGCAAAATCTAAGCGGTTTATCTAAAGCAGACTTGACTGCAAGCAAAGACTTCTACCCATGTCTTTGCTTGTGCCTTCTTTTGCTTTTCTGTCTTCTCTTAGGTGCTTTCACTGTTCACCGACACCACCAAAGCTGGAGAGGGCACCGGAGAAGTAAACTCTGGCCACCGCGGCCGTGCAGCTGACCTCGCGGCCCTGACAGTCACGTTGGGGAGGCAGCTGAGCACGCTACCACTGACCAACACTGGGTTTGGAGCGACCAGGGCACTTCAGTTGTCTACATTATACATCAGAAATCCTTCACGACTGGTTACCACGAGATGAACCCTATAGGGTTTTGTCTCTTCCCTCCCCAACCCACCCCTCCCCCAGTAATTAATTTCTTCTGTGGCACTTAAATGAAAGATTGCAGCATAATACTGGAGAAATTGTTTTAAATTACAACGTATGTTAGTGCAGTTTTCTTATATTCATGTTTTTCTGTTATGTGGTAAATAAAAATGACAAATACAAAACCAGAATGAACGCAGTGGTATTCACACCAACACATTCTAGTCTAAAGAGGTCCACAGCAGTCGGATTCAACAGAGGAGACACAGGAGAGGGGTCAGTGACAGAGCGGTGGCCACGGGTAAGCTGCCACCATGCCGGTGACTCTGCCACGGCTCTGCTCCAGCTGGTAAGTCTGGTGGATGAGCAACCCTGCCAGGCCCTGTCGGCTGAAGGCTATTTCCAAGGAGGAGGGACAGCAAAGGGTAAGAAAGTGACATTTACTGAGCATTTAAGTAGGTGACTAGTACTGCACAAGAGGTCTTATATATGTTTTATCAAAGGGGCAAAGGTGAGTTATACAAGCAGTAAAACTAAATTGATAGTACATGCGAATGTGCTTCATCAACCACAATGTACATATTTAGATACAATTTTCAAAATCTAATACCCACAAAGAAGGACCAGAGCTATATCAAAGATGGCTAGAGCTTTAATCTCCTGTTTGCATCCCTACAAAAACAGGGAATGAAAATTAAGTTAAAAAAGTAGCAAAGATAATAACAGGAATAACTTCCCTTAGGAAGTTAAGAAAACCAGCATCGTGAGCCGCTGGCCCTGATGCCACGTGACTAAAGGCCACTGGACCGTCTGGCAGAATACGCGGACATAACCTTGACACGGCTGCCACCGCTCCCATACTTTTGAACACTCAGGACTTCCGCAAAAGGACAAAACACTTCTGTGCGATCAGGCACGCTGAGAGTATGGATTCTGAGGATTCGACAGGCGGTTCTCTGACAGTTAAAGAAGCCAATGTGTTAAGCATTTTAAATAACAGGCGCTGTGAATGTGGGTATGTTTTCTTGTTGATCTCTTACTGCTGAAAGGTGCTACAGAAAAGAACAAACAAAAAAGCTAGTGAAATAATTCAAATTCTATTATTTTATTTCCACACCCAATACAAGAATCTTAAAACTAAGCAGGTGATCAATAAATGATTATTAAATGTAACTGTGAAATTTGTGCCTTAATTGAGACTGTCAACATGCAGGCACACTGGCCAGGAAAAATAAATGTGCTAATTGTGAAAAGGCAAAAGCATTCGGGGAAATTGAACACACTTGTATTTATTCAGAGACAAGCATGACTTTAATCAAAATTTACAAGAAGTTTACTTTGAAAGGAGAGAAAGTCTGAGGTGTGACAACCCAGGCTGACGAGGACATGGAGGTGGGAGGGGCAGGCACACCTGGGCACCGCCCTGACTCAGTCAGCACAGGTGCGCTCCCATGCCTGGTCTGTTGAATTCTGGGGCACGTGTGCTGCCATTTTTGAGTCTCTTTTTTCATATCTGGGAATTAGAGCTTAAAAATCTGGACCCAATTAAATGTGAAAAAGCACACACATGCTAAGAACTCAGTAGTAAACCTTTGCTCTTTATGTAGCAGCGAAATGACAGTGCTTTAAAAATGGGGGGTTGGGGGTGGGGAGAGGCTTGATTTTAATATAAACAAGCACCCCCTCAGAGTTCACGGATATGTATGTCCCCGAGGCCCCACTCTCTCTGCTTCAATTCAAACGTATCAGAGAAAACATGGTGCTCAAAGGGGTAAACTATTTCTCCAAAATAAAGGGAGTGTCTTTCAAAAACCATGTCAAACCAGACCATGCTCCCCACCCACTCCTGGTCACATGTCTTCCAAAAAAAAAAAAAAAAAGAAAGCAAAGGCATTAAATTTGTGTAACAAACACAAACACAAATTCAAAATAAGTTTCAGAAAAGGAGACATTAAAATGAAATAAATCTAACTAAGGAACGTTCCTCCAAAATGCCCTCACACAAGAACAACGTCTGCATCATTGGAGCGTAAGCCAAACAAAGCAACACAAAGTAGCCTGTCCCTGCCCTCGGAAACAGACACAGGACCCGCCACCCGAAAAGCAAAGAGAATGAGCAGACCTGAACCCTACACACAGACATGGAACTACATACGACTTCACGTACTTCCTTAGGCTGTACTCTTGTCTTACTCCAAGTTACAGGTATGATCTTTGAGTTTACATAAACTCTGCTCAAACAGTCTTCAAATCATCTCCAAGAACTTAAATGAAATGTAAAGCTTATAGCCACTGTGGTCCATTTTCAACATCAATTCCTATTTGTGACCATGTTTTACCTCTTATATCAAGAACTATACAAAAGAAGATGATGTTAGTACCAAGAATGAAATGCTTTCTTTTAGGCGCTTTAGAATTCAAGCAGTTATTCAGGACTTGTTTTTTAACCTCATAAAAATCTCTGGGTGTTCTTTTCTCCCGAAACCAACTCCGACCACCAACTTCCCTGTGTCTGTCACCAACAGTACCACACCTGCTGGTCATTCAGCTTAAAAATCTTAAAAGCATCTGTCATTTCATCCCTCCCTCCATGTCAACGTTTTTCTCCCTCTGCACCGTCACTTGTTAATGATGTGACTCACCCTCAACTGTGAGATAATACAATACCCTACAAATGATAATAAAGGCATTTGGAAAATGAAGGCCCTGCATAAATAAAAATCATGGTACAATTCCCTCATCTTGGTAACCTGGAAGTCCTAGATATCAAAAATAGAAGAACAGGGTGGGGTCAGGCGTTGAGTGGGCAAAACAGATGGGGAAAGCTCTATCTTTAACGTCCAGGCACCTCACCCCCAGATGTTCTCTAAGACCCTTACTCTGGGCGTATGCACCCTTCTTTCACTTGCAGTCCCCAGTATTAACTGAAATTTTCACTTACGTGAAACGAGACTTTTGAAGATGGTGTCCAGTAAGTTATAAATAAAATAAATGGCTGTT
This sequence comes from Macrotus californicus, assembly GCA_007922815.1. Classification (NCBI taxonomy): domain Eukaryota; kingdom Metazoa; phylum Chordata; class Mammalia; order Chiroptera; family Phyllostomidae; genus Macrotus; species Macrotus californicus. The sequence goes on along the minus strand of VMDR010002243.1, from coordinate 85,511 downwards.
TGGGGGCCAAATTTTCCCCGTGTACAGATGATTACCAAAAGCCGACCATGTGTATTGCGGGCCATCAGAGAGAGGTAGCTGGCACACTGCACTCCACCAGCCGTGTCCATGGCAAAAACCAAGATGAACTAAGATCCCTACCTACACCAGAAAGTGTTTTAGAGACAGAGTATCAGTGCCAGGGCCCAAGTCACAGAAGGGGACTGGCCACCGCTGTGCTGCCCCATCACTCAGTGCTCACCAGGCTCCCTCATTCGGGACACTCTGAGAGAAGACTTACGCGTGGACCTGGGACAGCACATGCCGCTGCCTCGGCGCATTGTGCTTAGACAGAAAGCGGAGTAAAGTGACAAGCAAGACATGTGACGTGCCACTGCACCTCAGTCACGCCAGTGAGCTTCAAAGACTTAAAACATGTAGAAATGCCGGGGACATTATCCATGAAACTGTCTTTGGTTCATTAAAACAATTGGTGGTTTCCATGTCTCTGGGTTGCTAGTATTTCCACTTGCAGTAAATCTTGGTTTACAGAGCATAGAGTTGCTCAGTTACTTTATGGTATACAAAGTAAACCTGGAGCATTCCTTCCACCAGCATGAAATTAAAACCGACTGTGGCAAGACCATCTTGGTTGAGAAAACTGTCCCCACTAGGTTCCCACTGGTGCAGAGGGAATAGGCATTAAAGACAAGATTTAAAAGAAAACACAGTATTTCACTGTCCTGCTGCTGCTGCTTCCTTCTTCATTTGTCTTTGCTACCTCCCACTTTACCAGGTGGTCCTAAAGATGCCTGGTACAGGCTCTGACCTGTGTGGTTCAGCGGCTTGGGCATCGCGCCGCAAACCTGAAGGTCACCAGTTTGGTTCCTGGTCAGGGCACATGCCTAGGTTGCAGGTTCAGTCCCCAGTCGGGGTTCGGTGTTTCTCTCCCTCTCTTCCCCACTTTTTCAAAGTAAATAAATAAAATCTTAAAAAAAAAAGGCACCTGGTATATGTACAGCTGACCCTTGAAAACATGGGTCGGAACCGTGTGGGCCCACTTGGATGTGACATTTTTTCTAAAAACTCGTACGGTACTGTAAACGTACGTCCTCCTCATGACTTGTTACTATTTTCATTGTTGATGCGATTACAGTTGTCCTAGTTTCTCCCCTTCACCTTCATTAACCAGCCCCATAGTCCCCCTCCCCTCCCCCCTTATAATTTTCTTAACATTTTCTTTTCTCTAGCTTACTTCATTGCAATAATATAGTACGCAATACATGCAACATACAACATACGTGTCAATCAACAGTTTATGGTATCGGCAAGGCTTCCATTCAGCAGTAAGCTATCAGTTAAGTTCTGGAGGAATCAAAAGTTACCTGCAGATTTCTGACTGCGCGGGTACCCCACACCCCATGTTGTTCAGGGGTCAAGGGGACTTCTCAACGTCTCCCACAAACCCTTCTCCTTCTCCCTGGACTTCCCCACACTCAAATGCATCTCAAATACATAAGACTCCCAAACGAGGGGCAGCTCTGTAACCTCTGAGGTGTTAGACAGAGTCCCCAGGGACCCCGCGGCTCTCCCAGGCCTGCACAATAAGGCTATGTACTCACTTAGGCAACTGAAAATCCCTACATGTGGTCCACAGGAAATGGCACCCAAGCATGAGAGACCATTACTAAGGTTTCAAGCTGGTGCCCGTCTCTCATTCAACTCCCTCCTGCAGGCAGAGCGTTCACTTCATCGGTGCTTCTTTCTTTCGCACTGAACACGGCACTTAGGAGTTCCAACACGCTCGGAGATTGTTAACACTAAGGTTCATTTTCCGGAGAAGCACACGAAAGGTCCCGAGACATCGCATGAATGACTCTGGACCAGAACCTTAGCCAAGATGCAGCCTGTTCATCACTCACTCAGCATCAATTGTCAGAACAGCTCTCCAGGATGAAATTCATTATTTTATCAAAGCACAGTCATCTTTCCATACAATCATTATAAGCTGTTCATTTCTTTTTTGTGAGGAGGGAAAAAAGACAAGTGCTATAAACTACTTCAGCCTAATCGTGTTTATAATGATCTGATAGCAAATAATACTTCAGTTAACTATTTATGTCATTCCAGTCTAACAATCAGGTACTATTTAGATCAAGACCCTCTAGGAAGCGAACTATCGGTAACTGAGTGCTAACGTGTGTGCACCAAGTTTTAGAACTCATGCTCCTCCGCACGCTGGGCGTGGACAATGTGCACAGATGCCTGCACACAGACTCCCCTGGAAATGAACCCTGCCCTGAACACTGAGAAAACGCCAACGACGGCCCAACAATGACATGAAGTGAAAGGAGGCACATCGCAACCTGACACCGGGCGAAATGCAGGTCCCGGGAAAGGCAACAACAGCAGCTGGAAGCAGCTCTTACCCTAACAGACTGCACTGGAGAAGAGAGGTTGAGAAAGCTTCGTCGCTTTTTGTGGCTTACAGCTTTTTCCCCCTCTTTTATTCCAGGCTTAAACAAAGTTCAGTGGGGCATCAAACTGCCTGTTGTAAATTACAGTCTGTATTTTAAAATAGAATACATGCACGGCATGTTCCTGAAGCTAGGGGGTGGGAGCGTTATTCATGGAAAATTGAAGGCTTGTTGAGTCAATAATCTTCTTTCACACAGTAACAATTTTCAGCTAAAATTTCTTGACCCAAACAAAGGAAAACAAGACCATTCAGTTATTTTACAACAATTTAGAGAAGGCAAAAGAAAAAGACGAGAAAGACAGAGATACCTCTAAAATCCCACACTGTGAGGGAAGAATAGAAAATTTTGCTCTCACGTTAAGATCCTTCTCTACATGTATTTATTTCCTCTCCTGAAAGTGACTTTTTTTTTGTTTCTCAGAGACGATATATTCACATCTCAACATCTCATGCCTCTGTTAAAAACAAACAACGAGGCCCTGGCTGGTGTGGCTCAGTGGATTGAGTGCCGGCCTGAGAACCAAAGGGTTGCAGGTTCGATTCCCAGTCAGGGCACATGTCTGGGTTGCAGGCCAGGTGCCCAGTAGGGGGTGCGCAAGAGGCAACCACACATTGATGATTCTCTCCCTCCCTTGCCCCTTAAAAATAAATAAATAAAATCTTTATTAAAAAAACAAACAATGAAGAAAGAAGAGCCTTGTGGCAGTTAACAATGTTTGTCAAGCACTTCCACCTCTTTGCCCTTCCGAGCACACAGTAGGACAGCACTTCCTGCACCCCCATGATTGGTGGTGCTTTGTGACTAACTCTGACAAGTCAACTGTGAGTGATGACTCCCTTCCAGACCAGTGAAAGGCCCTCCGGAGTGCTGTCTTCTCCCGGACAGTGCCTGCCAACACACAAGACAGCGGCTGCTCTGTTCATCTGATTCCTCGCGTTACTGCCCTTCTGCCAAACTCTGCTGCCCGTGTAGCAAGAACGGAGGATACGCTTTTGTTGTAGTAAGCCCCTGAAACTGAAGGACTCTCTGTCACTACAGAACAGCCATCCCGATCGGTACAACCCCTACAGGTACCCCTGGAGGCACCCGTGCACATAGGGGTCCGTGTCACACCCAGGAGCCTGTTACACTACAATGGTGGCAATGGGGACCAGCAGGTCTCTACTGGATACACCACCACCTCAGGTTGATGGTTTCACCCAGACCCTTGCTGTGCACCAGTCCGCTTAGAAATCAGGCCCAGAAGAGGTGAGGGAATTAGAACTCTTGCCAAAGACCCAAGAACAGAAAGATTAAGTATCCCCTCAGATCTCCAACAAGATTTTCAAAGCTCTTACAGGTATAATTAAGCACCTCACAGCAGCAAGAATAAATATGTGTTCTGGGACTTTTCCTCCTAGAACTCACAGTGTCCTAGCACGTAAATCACTTCCTCTTCAGTTGGCTGCTACCTGGTATTTCTATTTAAGAATCAAATCAGTGAATTTCTTTTCCCCACAGAGATACAGGTTAATATGTTTCTTTCAGACTTAGATAAAATAGAATATTTTAGATAACCTACTAAACCACTTTTATAGCGGTTCTAATTATAATTTAATATCATCTTCGTTCACCACACTTTAAATTTATATGTGTGTGGGCATGTATACATGAGCACACACATAAATAAAACAACATGAATAGATATTTAATATTCTTATTGTTTCTGCTCTTCCACTCCAATGATTTTCATTTCTGGCTTTTTAATCTTTGTCGACATGAAAACATATTTTACTTTATATTCACACACGGAATTTTTGTTCTTTCTATTTCACCTGCGATCATCTCGTGGATTCTCTTTATTTCTGTGTTGCCTTCACAGCCTTCCTCCTGTTTTCAATGGAGTAACTTTCATGAGGTTGAAAGTCCACTGGGCTGGATGATGTGAAATTGCCATTTATAGGTCAAAAATGTCAGACTACTGAATCAACACGACAAAACTTTCTTAGCCAATCTTCAGTGTTTGAACATGTTGATTGTTCACAGGTTATAACCTCAGAATAAATCTGCTCTAAATACTTTTGTGCATTTATTTAAAATCTATTTTCTTAGCCTGTATTCCCAGATGTGGGATTGCTGCCTGAAGTGTTTATTCTTCTCTTTACTCCTCTCCTGAGAAATCCTCGGTTTACTTAGAGATGGAACTCCGATGGTCCCCTGTTTGGGAAGACATCCACTATTCCCCCAGGCTCTCCATGAGACAGGCACTGTGTATTCTGAAGCACTAACTGTTCTATAGATCTGGAAATTTTTTGTCCACCAGTTTGCTTTCTATGGCCTCTGAGCTCCTAAACTGACAGTTAATACTAAAAATAGTTACTTCCAGTCCAAAAGAAAAATAAACCCAATTAACCAGTCCACAGATGCTACTATGAGCTCCTGCTGGTTATATGTCTCTTGTTATATAAAACAGATGTGTGTCTTCAGTTACCTAACAAAGTAGCAATCGTAAATTAAAATCTATTTCCCACCTAACTTGGACAATCTAAAGTACAAGACACTGAAGACCTCTGCATAGTCTAGAGGAAGCCAGCCCTCACTCGCCCCCTGCGGACAACAGTGAGGAGGAGGGTTCCAGGAAAAGGGGGAGGAGGCTCCTTAACTCAGACAGGCAAGAGCTGTTGTTGGCAGAAAAAAACCAGGTTAGAATAAGAAAAGCTATCCCTGAGCATCAGTTGTTTTTCATTCTTGCTTTTAAAAAAGTTACAGTTAAAACCTAAAGGAGTAGAGCAGCTGACAAATTCTCCTAGCCAAGCCCCCAGGCTCAGATGTGAGGACTCCTCACGGGGCGCACGGCATTTTGTGGTTTATACTAAAAGCCCAACACTACTGCTCTCCCCTTTGTGAGAAGAGAGAGCCCCTCTGGTCGGACAGGCTCAGGCCCCGGTGTGGTTCCGCCGCTAATAGACCTGGAAGTTGCCAGCAGCCGGGCCTTTGGGTCCACAGAGAAGGCCCGATGGGCGCACGCAGTTCAGAGCAGCAAGCAGGGTCAAAACCTTCCAGTCCCTCATTTGTTATGGCAAAATTTGTATGCCTACTTTTCTATTAGCTAGGACTATGTGCATTTATCATCCCTCACTTAATGAGCCTCATTTATCAACTACAGATCATAGTTATCCTTCTATTATCAAAACCAATATCCTGCAGATCAGTTATGTTTCAGCCTCTCTTCATCTCCAATTTTGTCTAGTGCCTATTTTTTATCGCACTCCTTCATTAATTATTTGGGAATTGACAGCCCCATAAAAATGGGTTGAAATTCATTTCCCCCATATTTTAAATGGAAGTCTTCAGAATATTATGTGAAAAAGTTTGCAGATCATATGCTTAAAGAAATGTATTTAAATGAATTTTTAAAAATAACACATTGCCACTAAGCAAGTATCTCGGCTATAATAAATTTAGAATTATCTATTTATTTCAACAGGACTGAAGATCTCAATTTAGAAACACTTCACACACAAACATTTGAGTTATTTAAAAGCAAACTATAGTTCTTTTTAAATATTAATTTATTTAAACCTCCCATTTATTTAGTCTGCTTTTACCTGGAAGAAATCCAGACTGGCGAGGTGTTACTGAATATTCATTTACACAACAAATATCTAAGTGTGAGACTTTTTTTTTTAAAAGGGAGAAACATACCTTCCCACTTCCTGCTATTTCTTATCTTGTTCAAGTATTATCTTCTATTCTCAAAATGACTATGAACAGCACAACATATTCTGGAGAATAAAATTACAGAGCATCACATCCTAAAGAAATAACCGTGTCGGAAAATAAACATTTGTCAAAGTCACTATCACTTTTCCTAAATTAGGACTTTCCAGTGAGGTCTTCACGTGTTTCTCTCTAATGTAATCCAAAAAGATTCAGTGTCTCCATATTGAATAGGCCAGTGACTAAAATTACATCTAAAGACGTGGCAAATCCTAGGTAGAAAAAGCAGTCCCCAGTGTTCTGATGAAAGCTCCTCCAAGATATCAGAGTGTGTCCACACCCTCAGTTTAGAATCAAAGCCAGGGGCTAGCTGCATCTGCAGTCAGGAGCTGACAGGGGCCCTCCTTCCGAGGGTCTCCTGGCCCCTCGGTGACCCCAAAACCCAACGAGCTCTAGGAACACTTAGAGAGCACGGATCAATAGCTTATGTCTTCAGTTGCACGCAGGGGTTATCAATGCCTGAACACTGAGATAAGGGGCCAACAGGTTAGATTTCTGTTATTAACTTACAATTTTTAAATGTTCAGAATTAATTTGAGGAGGCTCAATCCACGAAGACAGCTGCATTCTTAACCTTTCAATGACAACCATTTAAATCAAGTTCAAGATACAAAGTTAAAAAGTTCTGCGGAGTTCATTCACTCGGCAGCCATACATCTAATTCTGACCTGGTAGATTTTAACTTCTGAAAGAATCGGCCACTAGACAAGTTAAGATCATCTTTGCAATTTGTATTTCTAGTTGGGCTGAGAACACAGTAAGCAGCAAAATCCAATTAAAAGTCGTTTCACCTAGCTTTTTCCAATAGTTTTCAGTGTTCACAGGAACTGTATTATCAACTGTATACATTTAAAATGTCCCTAGTAACACTGCATCAATATTCATATATTCTTCCAAAGTACACGACCTTTTACCCCTACTCAACATAAATGCCATTAAGGACTAAAAGAACAAAACACACAGAGGATTCCTTTCCAGTTAAGGCAGATCATTGCATGCTCTAGTGCTAATACCTAATCTCCAAAGAATATTCTTTGAAATAGCATTCTCCAAACACTCTCCTTTAGGCTTCCGCCATCCCATTTAACACCCTCTGTTTCAAAGAACAACCAGCATTTGCTACCTCTTCCCTTCACAAAGGACCAAAACACGCACGTTTTATCTAAACCTCAGTATTTCCTTCTAATTGCAAGTGCAATGAAAGTGCCACAAGCCCTCCGCCACCGGACAGTGAGGGTTTTCTCACTGAACTGGGAAAGAGCAAAGTCCTTTCCACATCAGCCTCCTTAACTGTTTCCTATTTAAGGAGGAAAGAGTCAGAGGAGGTTTTTAATGACCGGGTGGCCCTTTCAAAGGCGATTAGGACATGACTGGTCATACTCTATCTCTCAGGACAAACAGACTAATGGGCATATCTGAAACACAGCTGGCGGCAGGCCTCTTCAGAAGAATAGAACAGGTTGGTTACTTCTAAACGGAGGAGCTTTTCACAACTCTTCACCTTCCTGGTGGAGAAAGCACTATTTGTTTGGATGAGGAAGAAAAAAATCAAACTTTTTTGTTTAATTCTTTATGCATATTTATAAATATTTTATCAACAACGTACCTATCTGTACTACATTTACTAAAATTGGGATTACTGTCTCTGTCAATGTATTCATTTTTAAAAGTAATAAATATATTATTACTAAGGAAAAATGTTTTTGCACTCCTTTTAGCTCCACAGTCCAAAAGTGCCCACTTCTTCTCTGAAAGCTTAAGGTTACCACGGTAAAACTGAAAGGCCAGTTCACGGTGAAAGACGACGCCCGTACAAGTGAAACCACCCAAGTTCGGGCAGCCCCCTCTGGCAGCCCGTCTGTGCCCCCCCGCACAGAGAGCGCCAGACTCCTGATGGCCGGAGAGGGCCTCGGGAAAGACCCCTTAAGCAATTAAGAGAAAATTCTACAACTGGAGGAAGAATGTATTTAAAAGTTTTTACATAAGTTCTATTTGGAAAATACCTATTGAATAAAACATAATGAATACTCTGAAAAGATCCTGGTCTAATGAGGGCTGAGACAGCTACAAAAATCACCACCATGAAAGGATAAACAGTGAATGACAGACACCGAGATGAAAATACAACAAAAACCTCAACAGAAAGTACATTAAATAATGGAGTTAGTTTACAGCATTTTTACACCTCCCACTGTTCATTTTGTTTAAATTCTGGCTTCAATTCACATCAGTACTAGAGACAGAAAAAACTATAGAATGTGCTCATATTTTAAGTATATTCCAAGGAGGCGGAGTTCCTCAAACTAATTTTTCTGTCATGTGCTTGTGTGTACACTAAGGACTGTTAATAATGGTTGTACAAAGGGTATGTAAGCTAATGTATCTCAACGGGGAAAAAGCTGTATGATTAAGAGGTACAGAAATAAGTGGACATTTATTAAGGAAGATTTGTTCTGAGATTAGGTCTGAGCGCATTAAGTGAAAAGCAAATACTAGTGGTCATGGCCCCAAGGCAAACAGAGGACAAGTATTAATTTATCAGTCATTGGTTTCGTGTGGATGATTTGAAGACCTAAGTTGGCTGGGAACATAGCTGTGTTAGCTCCTGAAGATCACCCAGAATTTAATGACATGCAAATATAGACAAATGCCAGTTCAAACAATGGTGAGAGTACGGCTAAGGGATCAAATTACAGGTCTAGCACAAGGATGCTGGAAAGGTCCTGACTGCTTGTAATGGAAAGTTAACAGTGAGACCAACAGATGCAGAAGGAAACACCACCTGCACAGAAAAGATTACAAGACCTATCTCAAAGTAAGCCAACCGGCCAAGCTCTAACTACTTGGGAAGGTCCCTCCTTGTAGTCACACATACAATAGACTTACTAGTTATGCATTAGAATCACTATATTACATGTTTTTAAGTACAGATAAGACCCACTATATCCTTAGTTCCAAGCTACAAAATGAGCAATTACAAATCTGATGGGTTGTCTCTTACATAAGTAAAAAGACAAAGTTTGTATCACTGACACTTGAAAAAAAGCAGCATAAATCTGCACAGGAAATGCAGACGTGGTAACAAGTACAGGAGTACTTTTTCACAGTGCCTCTGGTATCAACTTAGCCAGGTCAGAGAGCTCAAATGTTTAACAGACGTAACTCTAAAAACACATGATGTTAGAGCCACCCTGAGTATCAACAAACCTTTCCCCCAAACTGTAATTACCTTAATTAGGTACAACATATCAACGCAGCATCCACGTAAATAAAAACCTGTTTGCAGGCTTCATATAGAAACTGTCTACACAAGTAAGGCTCACTGAAGGAAAAGTGGGGCATTCCAATTCAGTTAAATAAAGCCAGTTTTTACCTTAACAGACTGGGGGCAGGGGAAGAGGCGTTCGGTGCACTGGCTCATCCCCATAGTGTGTGCCCTTCATTCAGTGACTGGTGTGGTATTTCCATACATTCACCATAAAACCTGAAAACTCTGCTCTCTAAAAAGACATTAGTGAAATGCTGCTGAGTCAGGCAGCATCTTATTTATCTGTGAGTTACAAGAACAGAAAGAAAACACCAATTAGGACATTTCTTTTTTTAATGGTTTCATGAGAAAATTTATTTTATGAGCAACCCTAAATCCTCTTGGGAAGTAGGCAAGATAAAGAAAGATTAAGGAAGAAAGCAAGCCATTTTACGATATATACAAATAGAACAACTCAGAAAAATTTAAGCTACTGATGAATGTATTGACTCACTTTCTAAAATACGTGAGCCCCTTCCTTCACCAGCCCTGAACTTGAAAAGCACGGCCCCAAGCAGCCAGTGCTCTGGGACCCCCATACCGCACTCCCTCCCTCAGCGTGCTGCAGCCTTCACTGGCTGTCAACTGCCCGTTCCGCGGAGGGGCCAGGAACAGAAGAAGCACAGCCTGTGAGGGACGCCCGGTTCCGACGGGATGAGGGAAGCAGCACACTGCGCACTACCCTAGCCACGCAGAACACCTGCACCAACAGACAGCAAACCCTGCGGCCTGTGCACCAGTGCATACCACCAGCCAGTGACAAGCCTACAAGGCAGGCTTCTCGAAAAACACTAACAATCTGGGGGAAGAAAAGTGCGATTCATTGTCCATCTGCTTCCCAGGAGTCGACTTAAATTCCTAAAACTGTGAGCCAGTTTCCAAAATATTCAGCAAACGTTCCATTTATCAGCAGTGTTCACGCACACGCACTACCTGTTCTCCAAAGCCGTGACGTGTCTGCTAACGAAAAAAGCTTACAGCCCAACACACCGAGTCCATCACCTTTCCCATTTCTTCAGAAACCAAGCAACTTCACAACAAATATTCTACTGGGACTAAACACATGACCACAACGCACTTCACCCACCAGAGAAACGAAAGCTGTAAAATCAGGGCTTCAGAAACATGTGCATCAGATTCAAAGACACTGGGCAGCCTGCAGCCATCACTCACCTTCTCCTCTAAGGCAACCTGGAAGTTGCAGTGGGTGTGGCTGGTACTGATGGCATGTGGCATGTACAACATTTATTGCAAAGGCCTGTTCTCAAATGTCTAGAAGCAACACAATAAATCTTAATGTGAACATACTTACTACCGTGGTTAGGCTGAATACCCACCTTGAATAAAATTTCTTAACAGAGATTAAGTAATAACAGTAATTCTTCAAATCAGAACATTTTAGCAAGAAAATAATAAAATTTCGCACAGATGTGTTCTTTTAGTTTATAAGAAAAACCTCATTTCAATGAGGTTGCCGATTAAAAAAACAAACTCAGCACAGATGACCTCTTTCCAGCATCAACAGGACACCCTGTCACATATGCATTTATTTCATCCCTGTGCAGTATGTGCGGGTGGAAATACCTATATGCTTTTTCCAACCTCAAACTGAAATACTTTCTTTGGGGTTATTTCTCATACTATAAAGTCCCAGACGCAATTGAGACTACCACCGGATACTGCGTCTCATCATCACAGCCTTTGCCCGGTAGAAACTCCCTCACCCTGAGCTCTCAATGCAGACGCCTCAGGTCTGTGTCGCCTCCAGAGAACCATGGGCCACGCAAGGCGCAAGCGCACCGCACACCACAGTGCGGCTGCTGCAAAGCCCGCCAGCGCATCAGACCCGCCACTGCACTCACAGACCCTACAGAGGAAGTAAACTCATCCAGGGCTGCAGAGCTCCTAAGAATAAAACCTTAAAAGAAAAAAAATAAAAAATATACCTGAAATCTAGAAACCTCTCTCCTAAGCCTTAATATAAAGCAGAACAAACAAAAACGGCAGCTCTTTTTAAAAATCTTTAACTCATTACATTTCCAAATCGGCACACTAATGTCTTACTGGTAAACTTGATGGTCTTTCTTGCTGGATCAGGTTCAAGTCTTCGTGGTTAGGCTTCCCAGGAGCCATAGGAGGTTGGGACCTGGTTCCGTAGCCTTCCTGAGACATGTCCTAAACAAACACAAACAGAAAGCACTTGTCAGTATCTCAGTGAGTTACAAGCTTCTTCAGCGACCAAAATTAACCGAAGGTTTATTACAAACTATCAACTCCTGCTACCTTTCAGTAGACATAAAATGTTATAACTATAATTTTTTAATACTTTATCAGAAGTAAAAACAAAAGTCAAACAAGGCAGTGAATCCTCAAGAGCACAGACATGTACAGAATCGAGAAATACAATTGTCATGAGACCATGTACAGTAAAGACTGCAGCTGGGTCTCGCTGGAAGATGACTCGTCAGGGAAGACGGGAAGGTCTGCTATGCCCCACACTTCCTGCTGAAGTACAGCAAACTAAACGCTCCTTTTACTGTCTGCTTCTGATTTGGGTTGAGCTGCCTTTGATATCACCTTGAAAATGTTAAAATCATTAATGAAAACTTTACTATCAACTGACTTTTAATATGTCCTCTCCATAACCAACACAACATCATTACCAGGCTCACAGTCTCCTGGGGTTCGTACAAAAGCAATAAACACTGCGTACGCAATTCCACATGTTCACGTGGCACGGTTTCCAGAGAACCACAACGAAGAAAAGTACAGCAGTGGGGAAGCAAACACACCCAACAACCTGCTGAGGTGCCAGACACTCATCGTTAACATGGCCTTCCCGGCGTCCTGTCCAATGCTTTTCCAGGACGCATTCTGCGTGGTCTCACTACTGTGCTGCAATGATACCACAGAACCCAAATCCCACGCCACACCAAACTTACTATGTACCAGCTCTCTCGCTGTTTAATATGCATGCTCCACTACTGAGAGTTCTACCACCACTGACACCCGGAGTCGAACAGCAGGACAGAGAGTGAGATACTTATTGCAGCATGTCTTAATTGGCACTCAAAGTTGGAGAACCAGTTTCTGATTGGAGAGGGAAAAAATGGAAAATACCCCTTAAAAATAAAGTTCTCTCCCTTTCCCTATCAGTTTAAATGTGTTAGAATTAAAGAAACATGATACATGTGTTCCGCTTCTCCTGTTAATTTCTCAACATGTAACTTTAAAAATTAATATTTAAAAAATTAAAGTTCACTTGCTGAAACCCTATAAAAGGCGTCCGCTGCCCCACCCCTTTCTTGCACAGAAGGCACTGAAAATTACATGGCTTCGTGAGCCAAGAGACTCTGGCCCAATAGCTGGTGCTAGGAAGCACACCAGCCCAGGGCCGGGGCAACCAGCCTCTACACAGGCCCCGCAGTGAAGAGCGGGCGGGCGGGCCGGCATTTCTCAACAGCCCTTCTTCCCTTTAAACAGACCTACACACACACACACACACACACACACACACACAACCAATCAGGAAATCTAACCTCTAACAGTAATGCATCATGCCCTGTCAGTAGTACACTTTTGTGAGCGAATTAAACCCAAGTTGTCCAGGTTTTTAACTTGTAAGAAGAGTCAGGTGAGCACGGGCAACCCAAGGACACTTGAAAGGGCAGCTCCTCAGTCTGGTCCCCAGCAAAGTGTAACAAATAGGCTGTGGGGGACATAAGCCAATGCTGGAGGATTATCCCCACTCTCACCGCCCCCTCCCCCAACAGCAGGTTTCTTCCAGACGCCAGACTTTCACTTGTCACACGGGTCTCCTGCTGGGCGCCCTGCAGGGTCCTTTAGATTAACAGCGAGGACTTCAAATCAAGTAGGGCACAAGGCCTCCATGCAGGGGCCTTCACCCCGTTCTGAAAGCCCCCCTGCAAAGGTGCCGGACAGCCTCACAGCAGGCGAACAGGCAAGCAGACCGCAGGTGCTGCACACACACTCACTTGCGGGCGGTGCTCGGACACTTATTTCAGCAGAACCTCAGTTTCGGAGCAGAACGGGCTCACGTGCCCTAGGCCTATGATTAGCCTTTTAAATTTCTTCTTACTTTCTCTTTGTAGCTAAATGAACTGACGTTTTAAAAAGTTGAAAAAGGCCATTACAACTCTAGTGAATACACATTTCAACTTAGATACTGACCACTGTGAAATAAGCAACACAGAACTAACAGACTGTGAAAACCATCAGAAAATTTTCCTAAGACTTTACATTTCAGTTGTTAAGGCTCTGTAGGTTCCACCGAAGTCTCCTAACCACAAGAGGCTTTCAATTATTAAATACAGTTGAAAATAAAACTAAAATTTAGTGAGAATCGCTGAAAGTGGGACTCGTTCCGCTTCAATTTATGTTTGAACGTAAGCACTAATTTAACTGAGAGAACGTCCAGAAAAGGTACCAAGTATTAACCGAAGACAATCATCATATATATAATTTATAGTGGGACTGTAACGTCTATGCTTGGCAGCTTTAATAAAGATATAAAAGTTCCATCTCATAACAAACCTGAGCTTCTTCCCCTTTAGAGCTATTTTTACTCCCTGGTATGTACTTATTTTCATCTCGAGAAAAGTAAAAATAAGTAATTTAACAGACAATAAGAGGGTAATGTCAGTATCAGAAAGTAAAGAGTATGTTCGGCATCACAGTATATAAACAAGCAAGTAGGCACAGCCTCACATCTGTAAAGCATCACTGCCATCTTCGGTTATTTACAAGTGTAGACTGTGCACACTCGCTTGTACCCTGGTTTACACACACAAAGTATCACTGCATTCACCTACTGTACATATACAAGGCCATGAACGGTATATTCTCTTGTCCAAAGTTCACTTTGTGTCTCATTTTAATGAAAGACCTACATGAGTACCTGTTTTCTCCAAAAAACAAAAACAAAAAAAACTGCAGAGGCGATTCCCTTTTACGGAAAAGAATAAGTAAAAATACTACTGTCCAGTGCCTGTTCTGCAAGAGCCATCCCAGGGGCGGTAGGCTCCTCACTCAGGGTGAGGCCCCGCCCAGCTCTCCCCGCTTCTGGGCCTCACCCCGCCCCTGGGGCGTGGCCTGCATCGGAGCATCTGTGGCATCTCCACCATTCTGTGCCTGCATCAGCAAGAAGTGTCCGAACGCGATTGCTTCTTCACTTCACGCTATTTTGGTTTCCGAAAGGTTTCACAGGACAGCTCTGCTTTTGGATAGCGGGGAAGCCTGCACTGCAGTGCGGAAGAACCACGCCAGAGGAGTGTGGTTCCATCCTCTCGAAGTTCCTTGCCAATGTTATTTTCTGTCCTCTCACCCCCAGGATTTTAACCATTGGTGGATTCTGGTTTTCTCCTTCTTTACGCTGTGACCAAGGCAAAAGGGAGACTGACTCACAACAGGAGTGTGGAAACAGCTCAGGGGCAGGGGCGTGCACACAATTGTTTCAGAAGTTATTGTGTGTGTTTCTTTTAACAAATGTGAGCCCCAAGTCTTTCACCAAATGGCCAGCGCGGACCACTGCCTTGGCAGCACTCCTGGTCCCAGCGCAAAGCGTGACCAGAAGGAAGCCCCGGTGCCCTACTTGCTCAGGCTGCACGGGGGGCGGGGGCGGGGGCGGGGGGGGGGGGGGTAAGACCAGGCAGTCACATGGGCCAGTGTAAAGGCCAAGAGCACAAGTGCTCGCGTTCTCATTTCATAGATCAAAACGAATTCAGTACCCACAGCAATACGAGACTTTGAAGAAAATGTAGAACAAAATGTCAAGGACACTTTAAAATAATTAAAAAGGAAAAATATTCTCATGGTGTGAGCTCAAAAGTTGTAATAAGATAAACAGTGAAAACAAAGACCGCCCCTCCTTCTCAAGATCCCCTGCCAAGTCTGCAGCTAACGGCAGTTCGATGCTCACACCAAGCGTCGGCGTAGATGTACAGCCTCCGTGCTTTAAGCACAACTAGGGCACAGGTTCTGTGCTCGGCGTATCTGGGTCCCTTCACAGGATGCCGGGGCCCTCGTTCTGTATCCGCACCTGAACCTCTACTTTACTTTTTTATGCTGCACAGTATCGCATTATCCGTCAGTGCTGGGACTTACTGTCCAGTCCCCGAGGGATGGACACTCACGTTGTTCCCAGCCTTTTCCTCCTTCACACGGCACTGCAATAAACATCCTTGTGCATGCATCTTCATGGGGCAAAAGGAGGTTCACAGTTGTGCATATGGAAAATAATATAATCATCAGCAACACAAGAATAAACTCTTGCTCATATGGAAAATGACAATAAGCGGTAATAGAAGAATAAACTCACAACTGTAAACTTACTTTTGCCCCACCTGTATTTCTATAGCACAAAAACCTCCACAGGTGGAATTCTGCCGAAGGGTGGGCACATTTCAGATTTTGACAGAAACTGGCAAAGCGCTCTTAAAGGAAGTGCCAGTGTGCACCTGCAGGCCACCGTGCTGGAATACAAGGCTTTACTAAAGATGTTCACCTCGTCATCACATACAAAATGCAGCAACACAGAGCAGGGAAGAAAAGGGAGGAGTGGCAGATAGCGACCACTGGTTGACCTTGTAGCCCTGCAGAGAGCTTCGGGTCTAAAACGAAAAGCAACCAGGAGCCACGTGGCTTCTGGATCTAGAACCATAATGCTTCCTGTGTTACTTAAGAAGGGTTTTTCCAATAACTGCATGAAGCTAAATGGGGAAGCACAGATGTGCTAGAAAGAGAATGAAGATGGCCCTTACTACTGTTACAGAAATCCAGAGTGAGGAGGCTCTGAGAGGTCCTGTAACATCCTGCAATATCTAGGCCAGGACAGTTTCTCGTGCCTTTTCTCTCCCTGCTTTGGAAACTGCTCTCATCCACTCCAAATACTGACAGGGAACAGAGATGGTCCTGCCGTGTAAGACATATGGGGGGAGGGGGTCACCTCCACAGAGAAAATGCCTTGTGGCCACACAGGGTTGCCACACTCACATGAAATCATCACTCCACTCAGGAAACTTGGCATGCTATTGACCTCTCCATTTTTAGTTTGTAGGCAAATAAATTTAAAAGATCCCTTCTAAAGAAAAGCCATGTAAATCTGTAAAACTCCCGTTTCCAGAATGGCACAGTCACCCCCTTGCTAGGTCAGAAAGGCCCTGATGGGGACATTAACGAGGTCCGCTGGCTTTGGCAGGCTCAGTGACAGGCAGCGTGCACAGTCCGCCTCTTCAAGGACCCCACGCGACAGGCCCCACTGCCGGCTTCCTTCACCAGGAAGCAGCGCAACCTCAGGAAACCTGTGCAGCTAGTGCCTGAGCACTGCGCCAGAATCTCGCCGTCACGGGCTGACTGTCATTTCTAGCCCAACTGTACTTCAGAGACAACCAGAAGCTGCAAGTACGCTTACATAATAAGGATTTAAAGTAATTTTAACTTTTTAAGGCATTATCCTAGGCTTCTATATATCCTCCTAAATTCCCCTTTCAAAAATTATGTAAATTAGGTATCTTTAATATTTTATATGTGGGATACTTCCAAAACATTCCACACTACGGAAAAGAAACATTAAAGTAAAAGACTCCCACAAATTTGAAGACAAGGCCCCTCTCCCTAGCACTCATTATCATCAGTTATTTCAAGTCCACAGGCTGATGCGAAGCAGGATGGAGAGGCCCAGCCTCCCTTCCCGCTATGTTTGTTCAAGGCTCCTCTGCTGCTTCCTCTTTCTGTCCCCGCCTTGCAGCAGGTGTCCCTCAGATCTCTACCCCAAGGACTTCGTGCAGGCCCCCAGAGGGAGAGGACTCCTGCGTCTCTACTGCCAGTCCCATGTACTTGAACCACATCTTGCACATCTCTACCTGCAGATAGAGTCCCCTGCGTTCATCACGTCAAGAAATGGCTCTGCTAGCTGTCCTCCTCACACCTGACTGATCTTCATCACCCACACCCATCTGACACCTCACCAAACCCCAAATCACTGCCAAGTCCCCCCCCCTTCCTCTTTCTGACTGCCAGCCCCTTCACTTGGCTGCCCTGCGCCACACCCTCTTCCCACAAGCCGACAGAGCAGACGTGCAAAGGTGCAAACGACGAGGTGCGCTGCTGCTCGGACACGGCCTCCTCCTGGGTGCCTGCAGGATGAAGTCCAGTCCCTGGGCTGGCACAGAGGAGCTCACCAAACACCCTCCAGCTGACACTCCGACTTCACCTTGGCCTTCCCTGGGCCCACCACAAGTCCTCAGCTTCATGCACTTGAATGCTCAGAGCTCCCACGGGGCCACAGGTCTGCACGTGTGGCTCTCGGTCTCAATTGCGGTCCCAAGTAGATGTCCTTCCTTCTGCATCTGCGAAGCATCTGGCTGTCCTAAAGACCCCGCTAGAAACTAACTCTACCATCACACAAAACGACCATTTCACGCCCACTTCAGACCTGCCACAATAAAAGAATTTGCAATGCTGTACTTTAACTCTTTGTGCGTCTCCTGAACAAGATTCTTGCTTCCCCTTGGGTTCCTGGTGTCGGGCACTCATCAAGAGCCTGGCGAATGACTGACCGGATGGCGTCTCAGAGCTTACACTCAGAATCAGACACAGCACATAAAATAAATGTGCGAGGCAAACACGTGAAACTGAACAAAACTCGGGCCCATGGCCAAGATTATTTATCATGTTAACAGCCACACTGTCTGGTAGCAATGTGCTACAAAGCACATTTTGCTGTTTGTTACCAGCAGTCTTGAGGCAAAAGATGACTGCAAGGGAATGTAGTAAAAAAAATACACTGGCAATTAAGAGACGGAAGACTACGGCAAGCATCAGCAGTGGCATCAAAAGAGAGAAAAATCAAGACATTCTATACCTCCTCATGAACAAACTAGCAATGAAATATTCTTGGCAAAAATCATTGATAATAAGCTTGATAAAGCCTGTATGTATAACTACAAATTTATAGGAAATAAAAGGGACCAATGAATCAATCAGCAAATCCCAAACTCTGGGGATCTCTACTAGACAAGTGACCTGGTTTCTTTGTGACAAATAAGTTGCGACAGGAAGAAAAGGAGAGAGAAAGAAAGGGAGAGAGACTGAGACAGGGAAGACCGGCGATGAAAAGCTCTAAAACCAATTGTAAGACTGGACTTTTTTTGGATCTTGATTCAAACTACCCCGCTATGTAAATTAAACAAAAACTCCATTTGAGACTACTGGAAATTGGAACACTGGATAACCATAAGAAAACACGATATTTTAAATAACTGTATTACGTTTCTTTTTTCAAAGTCCTTTATCTTTTAGAGCTATACGGAAATATTTACAGATCCAATGATACACTGTCTAGGATGTACCTCAAAATATACTGAGGAGGGAGGCTGGGGGACGAGGGAAGAGGTGTCCATGCAGCAAGACTGGCCACCGAACCGCTGACAGCCCCGTGGTGGGTGCACGGGGTCCCGTCTACTCCTGTTTGCGCTGAACAACTTTCACTCAGAGGAGACCAAGCCCACGCAGAGGTGGGGCTGGGGCTGGGGCTGCGCAGCCGACGCCAGCCTCCACCTGAAAGCCTATAGGAGCTTTAACCCTGGTCCCCTCGCCCTCGTGCTCTCTCCCCAGAAAACCCACTGAGCACAAATCACTTCATCTTTTAGTCTCTTATCCCCGTCCCACTTTATCTTTAACGTGTTCGCTGTGTTATTTAGTCGTCACACTTAGCAGTCTAAAAAAAATCCCTCCACAGTCTTAACTAAGTGCACCTTACCAGCTTCATTTTTCCTAGACCCCCAAGGCAAGACTGGCTGCCCTTACTACTGACTCAGTGATCCTTTCTCAATCTCAGCTCCTGGTCGGGCTGTTGTGACGCACAGCGCCAGCTGCCGTCCTCGCCTAAATGTGGCACTCTACCCTCCCTTACCTTGGACTGGCCTCTTCAAGGCCCAGCTTCCTATTTTACTGACTCCAAGAAGCCTTTTCCAGACACAGAGCTCTCCAAAGACCGTGAATCTTAAAGTCCAACACACACAGGCTCCAATTCCAACTTCAACACTATTCACTAGCTGTGCGACCCTGAACAGATTTGTCTGAGTTCAGTTTCCGACTCCAGAAACCATTCTGGATGGAGCTGAGCAAGGAAGGCCCAGGGTGCCATCCGCCCTCCCTGTGAATGTGCATCTTAGGGTTTATATGTATCAGGATTAATCTCTGTTTAGGATAATGGTAAATCACTTTAATTCTTCTAAGTCCATATCGACACTTTCCCCTGTATCTTCCTTTACCCTTGCTCCAAAAATATTATACATTAAATTAGAAAATCACATAAGCAAAGCTCAAATGGTTTTTTACTGCTACTGATTCCATAGGCAGATGCCAAGCTTATATTAAAGCCATACTCCTTCTAATACACTATATATACTAATGAGTTCAAAGGCTAAATTCATAATGTTATTTTCTATCAATTCAAAGAAATAATCATTTCCAGATTTTTAAAAACAATTCCAGAGAAAGGACAGGCTTGTGCAAGCTACTTTATGACATTTTCTTACTGATGATTCTCACTAATATTGACAGCAGATTCCTCACGGTAGTTGCAGCCTGCCGTCAGCAAGAATGTCACTACGGTATAGGACTTCCCAGTACACAAGAGGCTGCAGCAGCCCTCTGCCTGCAGTGAGACCTCCACCAGCAGCTGCCTCTCCTGCGCTAATCAAGTTAGGGTCCCACGGGCACTACTCCAGCATTCGAGACTTAGAAAAAGCTTTCTCTTTTGTTTTCTTTCAGTTTTCACAAGAACTTCTTCCTAAACTATCACGGGCCCCAGAGTGAGAAAGGAAGCCACATGGATGTCTAAAATCACATTTCCTAAAATATCCAAAAGAAATTTTAAGATACTCAAGAGCTAAGGATCAAAGATTTTAATCAATTAATTTATTTCAATCAACTCAAACCTAAAAGAGCCATAGTAAATGTTCAGCTATGTTTCTGTCTCTCTCTCTCTCTCTCACACACACACACACACACACACAGGAAAAAAGAATCCCAGCTCTATGACTTATTTATTACCCAAAGAATTACTTTCCTTATCCATAAAACCAAGATACAGGGACTTACCTCCAGATGTTACATTAATGATGAAAGGCGACTGCCTTTACGACTTGTACTGTGCCTGGCCAAATATCCCCCACTGTTACTTCCATACTTAAAGCCACACTGAAGAATGAGACTCAACAGTCTCTCTGGACCACTGGGACTCCCCTTGAGGCCATGAGAGTGATGGTGGTGGTGGTGACAGCAGCAGCCAGCAGTCACATGGCCTCCACCATCTGACAGGCACCCTTCCAAGTGCTCGATTCACTGAATGAGGCCGTTTTGTCTCGACATCAACCCTATGGAGTAAGTACTCTTTTACTGATGAAGAAACTGAGGCACAGAGGTTGCATGACTTGCCCAAGGTCACTCGACTGGCAAGCGGTGGAGCTGGGAAGGGGACTGATGGGCCCCTTCTCCAGAGCTCTGCCCCGCACTGGGCAAGCGCTCATCTTCGGGCTTGACCCCAGAGCTAACGAACTTCAACCTGAGGCTGTGGCCCAGGAAATTAAATTTTTAATAAACTTCCCAGATTTGCTTTAAAGTTTGAGAACTGCTCACTAAAGACAGTGTAGTATTTTCAAGGAAGTCAGATGATTAAGAGATTGCTACAATGTGGGGTTTTAGGTACTAGGCCATGGAGTGGTAACCAGTGTGAAATTCTGCTGTGTCATTAACAAGGTCTAGTTTGCTGGGCCTTTATGGCTGTAAAATAGGTAGATATGAGTCTGCCCACCCCTTACCACCTATCCTCCGGAGGTCAGGAATGGCCCTAGTGGCTCTTACTGTAGTTGCAGCAGCAGCAGCAGCAGCATCTCAAAAAGGTCCCCAGCCACTATGAAATGATGTGGCACTGGTCCCTCACACCCTCTCAGGGCTGATCTTATTGCCAAAGCCCACACACCTCCCTCCTGGGCCGGCGGCAGATGACCAACCCGGGCACAAGAGCCAAAGACAGGGACTGTGGGACTCGAACTTACATTAAGGGCCTGAATTCTTAACCAGGAGAGAAAGGGGTTTGTAAACTCCCCTGATGATGAAGCAAATTCTGTGTAATACATATATTTTTCTGAGAAGACAATTTCTAGCCTTTACCAGACTCTCAGGAACTAACAGGGATAATAATATCAAAAATGGGATTCACCAGAACTGAGAACATCATAATTTCATAGATTTAAAAACCAGATTAGTACAAATAACATTATAATCTTCATCTACATAACAAATAAAAATATAATTACTAAAGAATTTCCAAATACAGTGAGTGTCCAAATCATGTATGCAGTAAAAGCTCAGGCTGCCTAAGTAATTCTAGTCTAAAAAGTAACCAAGACAAGACAACTTGCATTACTATAGACACACCGTAATGAAAGGAACAGCACGAGGGATGCAGAGGCATGGCAGCAAGCTGCTGGAACAGGACTTACGAGTCCCACATGCTGCATAAACAGGTAGAGAGTGTGTTTTTGCCAATGAGAGTCGAGTAGGGTGCCAGAAAGATCCTACCTCAAGCCTATCTTGCTAACTTATCCCTGAAGCCACACAGGGAATCACTTTGAAAAAGGGCTCTGACTTCCCCATGAAATGCCTTCGGAGTGAAAGCTAAAAGAGCCCAAGGAAAAAGGAAAGAAGGCCAGCTTAAAAAACCGACAAGAGAGCCAGCTATACAAGACCTTGTTGTTTTGCATTGTACCGACAATGCTTTCAAGAAGTAAAAAAAGGACCTGTTGATTTTTTTTTTTACCATGAGCACATAATATTTTAATAACTTTCAAAAAGATGTTAAAATGGGTCGTCATCTGATCTATGAAACTAATTCTAACATTCTCCATTTCAGTTTCCACAGACTATGAGGGGAAGATACATACTTAAAAGAATTTGGCGTCCAATTACTATCATCTTTATTAATCTTCACTGGAAGTAGACAGGCTGCAGACATTCCTTCTCTTAAAAAAAAAAACAAACCTGAATTTTTCTGAGGTTCCCTTACAGTTTAAAAATATATGTTCCAGTTAAGTGTTGCTGTGACTATAGGAACTATTTTACCTTTAGAGTCAATTAAATTTCTATTTTAGGAAAAAGAAGAAAAATAAAAAGACTCAAGAAATTTAAGGGTGGCCATCAATTACATCAAAATTAAAATTTATTTCTTTGACCATTTAACATTAAAATAAACTCCTCAAACTTTCCAAGGACATTCTGAGGATAATCCTGCTTTTCTGGAAGGAAAGCGAAGCTTGAGGACCACCGCTCCTGAGCACGGATGACGATCCCAACAGTTCTGGATAAGCAGTGGAATAGAGTCCAAGGTGCCCTGCTGTGCATTAACCCTTTAGGTACAGGACCCTTGGGTGCCCAGGGGGTGTGCACTCTGAGGATGCTGGGCCAGAGACAACCCGACAGTTCAGAGCCATTAGGAGACGTACACAGTGCTTATCCCGGGGCGGTCCCCGGGGCAGCAGCAGTGTCAGCATCACCTGCGAACCTGTCACAAGTGAAATGACCAGGCCATGCTCCACAGAAATCAGGAACTCTGGAAGTAGCGGTTCAACAATCTGCATTTTAACAAGCCTTCCAGGTGATTATCATGGGCACTAAAATTTGAAAAAACAGTAGTTTAACCACTGGAAAGGCCCATACCAGTGGCCGTAAGGCTTGAGTATCAGCCTACATCTGGAGCAAAATGCACCTCTATTGTAAACACTAATAAAGAAGACCATCAACCCTTTAGGTTAAAAGAGAGTTGGGACCAAACCCAAGCCCCACCACATTCGGGCATAAACTGCTATTCGACCTCTCAAAGTTATTAATAATAAGTGAGGAACTATCAAGGGGCCACGCTAGCGGGGAAAAAGGGTGGGCACTAATTAGTACTTCTGCACTCCAGTGGCACTCCAACTTTGAAACGCATCGGAATTGCTTGTAGAGTTGAATCAGATTTTCAGGTTCCCCCCAAAACAACAGTTTTGGAGTAAGGACTCACCAGATGACCCTGGTAACAATCCAGGTGACCCTGATGTAGACAGTTTACCCTTTTTCCCTTTAGAGTACCACACTGCCGCCTTTGCCACCAGCCCCGCCTGACCTTCTTGATCTCTACCCGCCTCTCACCTCCCAAGGCCAAGGCAGAGACACAACTCCATTCCTTTCCCCAAAAGCCCAGTCCTGTGAGGAAAATCAGCCAGTTAATCAGAGGGCTGCTTCTGTTATTCTTCCAGAAGAAAAAGGTGGTTGTTGCCCATACTAGCAAATTCTAAAAGTAACACCATTTCAAACATCTGCAGACAATCTCTTGGAATGCAATATACATAGTGTGTTACTCCAAGAATTTTTAAAAATAAAGAAATTGGTGAAGGAAGAACTTTTTTTAAATCTTCACCCAAGGGCATGCTTCCTGATTTTAGAGAGAGGGGAAGGGAAAGAGAGTGAGAGGGAGAGAAACATCCATCGGTTGCCTCTCACAAAGGCATGTGCCCTGACTGGGAATGGAACCTGCGACCTTTTGGTTTATGAGATGGTCCAACCAACAGAGCCACACCGGCCAGGGCTAAAGGAAGAACTTTTATGTTATGTATAATTAAGAAACTGAAATGAATATCTAAATACAAATGAAGACAGCGGAGAGTAGCAAAACAAAATGTGGTGGGGAGAATTCCCCCATATCCCTTGTGCCAGAATTTAAATGTCAAGGGAAAAGGACTGTATGAGTAAGTATGAGACTTTTAACTGTATATCCTATTCTATCCTCAACTGCAGTGGTGGGGATCAGGGAGCAGAGGAAGTGCGGCATCACTAAGAGACCCATACTCAGATTTCAACAAGAGCCCCACACAGTATCTCCGCCCACGAGGGATGAGGCTTCCTTCTCCGCCAGCTGAGCCTGGACAACCAGGATGAAGAACTAGAGAAAGCGTCCCAAGAGCACCCGCGTGGCAGGACATCTGGTTCCATTCCACAGCCCCATCTCCATGAGAGACAGGGATGGAGATGGAGGAGAGAGGGAAAGGAGGAAGAGGAAACAACTTCAAAAGCTCACACACTACTACAGCTGTGTTAGAAACACAGGGAACAGTGCAAAGCTTAGCTAATTCTTAGAGTGAATCCTACTCTTAATGTGTTGGAAGTTTATTTTAGCTTTTAATAAAATATATCTTAAACACTGACAGATTTTCCCCTCCAATCACCACAGTAGATGGTGACGGACAGCTGACTCGATCTTCTGCCCGTTTCTACACATGCCGACGCCAGGTCCAGGCTGCGTACACGTGATAATCCTTCCAGGCGGCTCTTCTGGGGAGGGGACTTCCATCACCTTTCTTAAAGTAAACTCTTAAAAATGTTGTTAGTAGTATGCAATTTCTCATTTCTTGGTTTCGTTTTTCTTTGATTCTGGTACTTGAAAAAAAATTTTTAAATATTTTAAACATGAAAATGAATAGCATTATCAAATTATAATCTAATGCAGTTAGATTCCCAATTATAATATCAAAGATAAAAACAATATAACTACTGAAAGTTTTCCAGGAAAGAGCCAAAAATGCTTTAGTAGTAGAAGAGGTCTGTATCAACTTTGAGCCTTTTCCTCTTGCTTTTCTCCACTTCTGCACATAAAGCCCAGGCCTGGACAGACACAGCGGCGACCGCCTCTGGGGTCACCCTGATTTCTACAGCGAGTAGAAACAACACCACGGCGTCCACATCAAATGGCAGTCTAACATTCTCAAAATGTTTTTCTTTGTCCTTCAGTAGTTACTTCTATTTAGTTAAGGTTTCAGGAATAATAAAAGTAAAAACATACACGCAAACACACAAAATTGACTATTCTATATGAACTGAAACTGTTAGGGCAGCAAATTATATTTATATTCAGAATTAGTGCTGAGCTTTTACTATCCCGCTCTGTCTCCCAAGGGAGGGAAGAAGCAGCAGAGAGAGGAAAGCTGCCACTTCCCCATCCCTGTCCTCCTGACCTGCACCTAGCCCTGCCGAGGCCCACCATCCAGGCCACAGCCAAGGAGCCGGCCCCGGCACTACCACTACCACTGAGCCCCCAACAGTGGCTCCAACCCAAGTCTGAGAAGCAGTTCAGTGGTCACCCAAGTCACCACCAGAAACCAGTCTAGGGGTGGGTGTTGCTTAGACCTCAAGGTGAGTTAAAAGTTCTCTTCGTAGATGCTCATGAGCTCTTTAAACCTGAAAGGAATTCCCCCTAGCAATGGTTCAAAGCCTTAGATAACTGCACACAGGGACAGCAAGAAGAAAGGAGGAGACTCAAAATTCAAACATGAGCCAAGGCTTCACTGGTAATCAATCACCTTTAAACAAAGAATAATTTTTATCAACTTATATTCTAAAAGTTTTTATTACCAAGTTAATTAATAGACTCCAGTGTGAATAATCAATGCTAAGCAATTAATGACAACCAACAATAAATGCCCTTGCCTTTGCTCTTATAACAAATCTTACAAAACAAATGATGGGAACACTTCAGTGATTTAACACAGGCCTTCCATGGTTAATTTTCCCCAAAAGCTGCAGAACAAAGAGCAGCTCATAAGTTAATATTTTGTCATACAAATAATAAAAACATAGATTAGAATAATTAAATAACAATAGCAATGAAGAAATTTTTACTCCCCAATGGCTCACAGCCAACATGCTCAATGTCACCTCTGAACTCCGTCAGTGACTTGTTTGAGTGGAAGTTAACTTGAAAAGCATTTTACCCTCATGCTACAAATGCTATCTCCTTCTTTTCGAATGATGCCCATTTGCCAAATACTTTCAGTTTACCGCATCTTCGGTTGAAATAGCAGACCGCAAAGATGTCTAAATAAAGCAGTATTTTAGAATATATAATTAAAAACTCATAACTACCTACTCACATATAAGTACACAGACTTCCACTTGTTTCAACTACTGCATGATCCACTGTGACACATGGCCTGCCAGGCTAGCACTATTCTCTGTTTAAGAAGGTATTAAACAATAACCTTTCATTTCATTTTCAATCATTAAGAAAAGCAATGTAAGTCACCAGTTCCGAGCATAATTAATATGTTCCTTCTTAATGACCTTGACTCCATAACCATCTTAGAGTCTAGTTCAGGATCATTCAGGGTTGTGTTAGCTCTACTTTCAGTAACAAAGAATTGGTCCAGTAAAATCTCAAATATCCCCCACACCAATATTTTTGTTTATAGATTCTCAAGGGCAAGGGAAATAAAGGGAAGAATAAACAAATGGGATTACATCAAATTAAAAAGCATAGGTAAAGAAAACATCATCAAAATGAAAAGGGAACTAACCATACAGGAAAACATATTTGCCAATGATAGCTCACTCAGACAAGGGTTTGATCTCTAAAATATGTAAAGAACTCATTCAATTCAACACCAGGAAGACAAACAATCCAATTACAAAACGGGCAAAGGACCTGAACAAACACTTCTCCTAGACATGCAGAACAGACATGCAGAGGGTCCAGAGACATATGAAAGTATGTTCAATATCACTAGACATCAGAGAGATGCAAATATAAAACCACAATGAGATACCACTTCACACCAGTCGGAATGGCCATCATAAACAAATCAACAAACAAGTGCTGGAGAGGATGTGGAGAAAAGGGAACCCTAGTGCACTGTTGGTGGGAATGCAGACTGGTGCAGCCACTGTGGAAAACAGTATGGAGCTTCCTCAGAAAACTAAAAATGGAACTGCCTTTTGACCCAGCAATTCCACTGCTGGGATTAGACCCTAAGAGCCCTGAAACACCAATCCAAAAGAACCTATGCACCCCAATGTTCATAGCAGCACAATTTACAATCGCCAAATGCTGGAAGCAACCTAGGTGCCCATCAGTCAATGAGTGGATCAAAAAACTGTGGTACATTTACAGAATGGAATTCTACGCAGCAGAGAGAAAGAAGGAGATCCTACCCTTTGCAACAGCATGGATGGAACTGGGGAGCATTATGCTAAGTGAAATAAGCCAGGCGGTGAGGGAGAAATACCATCTGATCTCACCTATAAGTGGAACCTAATCAACAAAACAAACAAGCAAAATAGAACCAGAGGCATGGAAACAAGGAACAGACTGACAGTGACCAGAGGGGAGGGTGGAGGGGGATAAGGGAGGAGGAAAGAAGGGGAAGGGTCTAGTTGAGGAACATATATGAATGATCCATGAACACAGACAACAGGGGGGGACTGACTGTGGGAATGGGGTGAGGGGGGGAGATGGTGGGAGGACAGGGGAGAGCAATGGGGGAAACTGGGATAACTGTAATAGAACAACAATAAAAAAAGAAGAATTGGTCCTACCCCAAGATCATCTCTTTCTCTCACAAGCAAACTTGCTCATTCTGCGAGCCCTCCTCTGAGAGCCGTGCACAGCACCCAGGCACAGCCCGAACCCCCCTCGCCCCTGGACTGCCGTCACCTGCACATGGCGGCCCCTCTACTGGACTGGAGCTCCTCCAGTTCGGACGCAACGTCTCATTAGTCACCGGGTTCCCGGCATACGAGACGTTCCCAGGCAAAGTGGTTCGATTAATGGTTTACATTTTGCTTTTCCTAACCATTCTGTCTTCTGAAATTTTTTCAATAAACCTAAGGTTAAAAGAATAATAAAAAGA
The DNA here is from genome assembly GCA_007922815.1 of Macrotus californicus. Classification (NCBI taxonomy): domain Eukaryota; kingdom Metazoa; phylum Chordata; class Mammalia; order Chiroptera; family Phyllostomidae; genus Macrotus; species Macrotus californicus. The sequence continues at coordinate 57,246 of VMDR010002243.1, read as the reverse complement.
TAAAGTTGTATCTTGAGAAGTACTCATTCATAATACCTGATCTTTCTCTCAGAACCTGAGCTAATTCTATCAGCTGGAAGAAAAACTACACCCAAAAAGGGAAAGTCTAAAATTCTCTTGCCACTTTATACTAGGGGTTTTAAAAATCTATCCTGATGTATCTTTCCTCCATAAATAAATTGGGACTCACCTGAATAAACTCAACTCCTACAAGTCTTTTCTAAGGACTAAAAGCTTTTTCTGGCTGTGAAAGGAGTGTCGTTTCAGCCTGAGAACACGGCGAGGGTTCTGCAAGGCTGCCCACTGTCCCGGCCCTGGACGTGGAGCTGAGGAGTGGAGGGCCACTGTCAGTGCCCAGGCAGGGAGTTGTCTGCCCTCCACACCAGGCAACTCCCTCCAGGCCGCTTGATGCTCTGAACACGGCCAGCCCTTGGGAGGCAGTGGGTGGAGGTCCTGGGAAAACATGTGCCCTGAGAGAAAACAGACCTCTTCTCCAGTGTCTCACGAGAGTGGATCTGGAGCAGAATAGGAATTAGAGGTAAAAGACAAAGACTGTAGATCTACCTATAGATTCTAGGAGGAGACAGGAAGGTAACGAGAGCTTGCTAGGAGGGGCCAGTGAACCAGGAACCGAAGCCGCACATAATACTTTATGACCCCAAAACAAAATGGAAGACAAGCAGAAACTACATACGTACAAACATACGTACAGCATTAAAGACTTCCCCTAATATACACAACATTATAAATTTCCAACTGTGTACTTCTTCACTGATAAAACCAAATTCTGTTATCAATTCAATCAATGATCTCAGTACCACATTAGGCCGATTCTATATCTAATTCTAAAGTCTCTTTAACATTGTTGGGGCTCAGCACCAATTACGTACAATTCTGATTAGAAATCAAATAACTCAAAATAAGAACCAGTGGAAAATAAATATTAAAATGTATGTAAGTGAGCTGGTCAGGTTGCTTGCGCCATCATTTGTTAGTGCCTTCTAGAGAAGAACTCGGTAAGACACACCAGGTCTTTAAAACGTGCATCTGGCTGTCATGTGTCCGTAGCGGGCACGGGCACTGAAAGACTAATTGGTGGCATCAGAGACAGTGCAATTAGGAGACCAGGACGCCCTGACACAAAAAGGCAGCAACAGAACTACCGTATTTTGTCGTGTGTAACGTGCTCCCCATGGATAATGCACACTCATGTTTTTGTGTGCTTTATACATGGGATGACCATACCTATTATTATACCCATGTACAACGTGCACCCTTGTTTTTCCCTAAAAAATGTGGGGAAAAAGGTGCACATCATAGAAGGCAAAATACGCTAATAAGATGTTCTCAGATGCTGAATGGAATTTGGAGATAGAACACGTTTGAAAGAAAAAGAGTGAAGGAAGACTTCAAAGTTTCTTAAAATAATTTTGCCATACACTGAATTTCCCAGGACTAAAACTACCAGGTATACTGAGGGGAGAGTAGACTTTGTTTTGTTCAGTTGGGACCAGAGCTGCTCGCCATCTGAGAAAGAGACGTCACCACGGACAACCCTGCTCACAACACAGGAGTTGCTACCACAATGTCCCTGTTCAGTCACATTTTGCAGCTGTCAAGTTCACAGTCATCCCGCACATACATGCAAGCATCTCCTTCCCAGGTCTCCTAATATAGTCATGCTTGTGCAGTTATTTAATTCAATATTCAGAGTTTCATTACATGCTGCCTTCCTTTCTCTTTTCCATACACAGTGAGGGATTATGACTCCTTTGAAATTCTGTGTAGGTTACCTATACTGTCTATCAATTTTGTGTAGGTAATATCTATGCATTTTATTTTGAAAGAATAAAGGAGGCATCAGAAATGTTTCTTTATAAAATGGGAAAGTATTTCCTGTATGTTCTAAGTTATCTATTATATTGCATGCTTATACAGTTTTAAGCTGTGTAAGGGGTGTCAAATTAATAACTAGAAAATACTGAGTAACAGTTCCAGCAGCAGAGCAGATTATCCTAAATGTCTGCTGATTAAAAGATCTAAAATACTGGATAAAGGGCTTTTTTCAATGGGTCACAGACGACATAAATGTGAGTAAAACCAGACACACACAGAAAGTAAGCCAAGAACAAGGAAAGAAAGAGCAAGAGAAGCTGACTTTTGCTATGGATTTTAACCTTCCACCTGATGGCTACCCAGGGACCAGGGAAAGAAGCGGTGCAGGGCTTGCCAAGGGGAGTAAAATACGCGCTAACACCGCTCAATTAAGAGCGTGAAAGCTGGCTAAGCAGAAAAGAGAAATACCTGTCTGGTCTTCATATTCAAAAGTGGGAGGAATTTAAAAGTAGCTCCTGTGAGAATTAGCAACCACGGCTGAACCGTCACCAGGGTTTCTGGTCAAAATGAGCAAACACTCAACGGCGTGGCCTGCAAAGCCTCACGGAGAAACTTCCATCCGAAGTGGTCCCAGAAGCCTCTGGCACCTGAACCCACCGATCCATCTTACCACCATGACTGCGGGACAACAAGCCTCACGTTTATCCTGGTGTCATACACTCACAGCAGGAGACCGTGTCAACCCGTGATGACGTGGAACGTCGAACAATACACCCAAACTCAGTGGTCTAACGCCACCAGCATGTCGGACACTCACAGGTTCCGTGGTGAGGGAGCTGAACAGAGCACAGTAGGGAAGGCTTGTCTTCACCCCGCTGTTTCTGTAGACTCAGTCGAAAGACAGCCGATGGCCACCAGAAAGGCTGGGGATAGGACTTTGAGGCTTCTTCCCTCAGAGGGAGGGTCACAGACAGTCCTTTGAACAGGAGCAGCGCCCCGCCTGGTGGGGGCATGATTTGCAACCACAACAAAAACCTGTCGCCATCAAGCCTTTGGTTCTAACTGGCAACAGACAGGAAGTAGAGGGGCTCAAGGATCAAGCCACATCAGGAGAACAGTCAGCCCAGGCATCTCACAAGACTCGTGACTCGGCTTTTCAACACGCCGAAGCCACACGTGGGGATGGGGCAGAGAGAACGGTCCAGAGTCAAAAGAACCAAACAACGTACCAGCCCTGTCTGCAGAAGCACTATGCCACGTCCCCCAAAGGAACAGAAAATAAACCCAGGCCTCAGGAAAACTATCGTCAGAAAACAAAGAAAGAAGGGAAATGAGAAAATTCTTAGAATTAAAAAAAGAACAAAAATTATGCATATCAAAATTTGAGAGACTCAGCCAAAGCAGTACTTAAGAGGAAATTTTTGAGTCTTATTTATATTTGGCTTTATCAGACAAAAAGGCCTCAAATGAGCTAAGCATTCCCTTAATTGAATTATTTTAAGTAGAAGAGAAAAACATACACCTGTAAAACAAAAAGCAAGACATGACCAAAGTACAAACAAAATGCAATCAAACTTTTAAGAAGAAAAAACATGTAACAGAGAGGACAATGACCAAAGTGGCTTTGGAAAGGCGAACTGCTGGCAAGATGAATCGAGACTAAAATAAAGAGGGAAAAACATGAGTTCAAAATGCCTTAACTTTGGATGTTACAGAAATTAAAATAACAGACTACTGAGAACAACTTCACCTTAAGAAACCTGAAAAGCTGGGTAAAATGGATAAAGTCCTGATATATAATGGTATGTGTAAGCAAATAATTGACTCAAGAAAAAACTGATAACTTGAACACACCTATATTCACAAGCAAAAAAAAAAAACAAAACAACAAAACTAAGATCAAAGGTCAAAAATCAGAAATGGGACAAAAGCGAAATGTCAAGGGCTACACAACCCTTCATGGCTTCAGACACTTCTACCAGACATTCAAAACGCGTAACTCCAAACTTTAACGTAAATGTCCTTGTAAATTTAAAAAGGGACCAGTCTCCGATTCATTCTACAAAACTCCATGATACAGATACCAGAACCTCACAAAAGTAATTGCAGTTCAATCTCATTCATGAACGCTGACTCAAGCAACCCAAATGAATGAATGTCAGCAAGCTGAATTCAGTGATGATAAAAAGGTGGTAATATACATCATGAGGTTAGGTTTATCCCAGAATGCATGTCTGGTTTAACACTTGAAAACATATATACACATACACATAATTTACCCCAATAACAGGTTATAAGAGAAAAACAAAATGGCCATCTCAAAGACAGAAAAAGACACATAAGATAAAATTCAGCGTCCATTCATGATAAAAGCTCTTGGCAAACTAGAAAAAGAAGGGAACTTCCTTGCCCAATAGTGGAAAGCTAAAAAGAAAAAAGGAAAACAGAGGAAGCCTATTTCATGATGAGATGCTGAAAGCCTTCTTTTAGAATCAGAGATGATAAAAGAACGAACAGTCTCTGAAACAGTATGCTGGGGAAGCTAATCTGCAAGAAGACAAAAAAGGGAAGGGGTGGCATTTTTACAGCATTTTTTCCAATTGAGGAAACCTAAGAGAATCTACAAAGGATAGAGTTAATAGAATTTAATAAGAACTTAAAGAGTCACTGAACCAAGAGAAGTAGTGTACAAACTTTATTCTATTTGAACACACCAGCAACAGTGAGAAAAACAGAACTTTTAAAGTACAACAGTGCTCTTTGGAAGAATGTTATGAAAGAAATTAAGAACTACCTACACGAGTGAGGAAGCAAAGAGGCAAGGCCTCCTGGAAGAGGAGAAAGGTGAGGTGGGACTGTGGGAAGGAAAGAAAACCAGCCATGACAACAAGCCGACTGAAGCATCCTCACAGCACAGCATTAGCGCCGAAAGTGGGCTTGGACGAGGTCACTTTCTGACAACAAATGACTCAACGCCCACCTCTCCTGTCTTTCTCCAAGTGGCTGGTGCTCCTTCGCCAGTGACAACCTGTCCCTGCACCAATCCTCCTGCCTCAAAGATAAAAATTAATCACCAAGGCCCCCAGCTTTTTGAGAGAAGCCCATCCAGGATGGACCCCCCACTTCCTAAATCCCTCTCGGAACCACGGAGCATAGCACATGCCCCCAACCCTGTATGCCCCCCCCCCATCTTCCCATGATGTTCTTGGGGCTCCTCTGAAGAAACTCTACTTGTTTTATCACAAGTGTGCTCCTGGTCTGGGCTCAGAGGGCAGAAACTGCTCCCGTGAGGTCTGCTTTGTGCTTCACTACTTTCTCTTGTAAGTATCACCTGTTTCACAGAAAAAGTTATAATTGAAAAGACCCAATTATAATAACAACAGCAAAGACAAAAATCTTAGGAAAAAGCATGATAAAACATAAAAAGTTTATCTGAAAAAAATAAGCAAACACAAACAGCCAAGAAAACTCTGGAAAAGACAACCGACGAAGACACTCCTAACCCTGCCAGACACTGAAACACAATGAAAACCATTCAGCACTGCTGCACTCACAGAAGGGCCAATAAAAACGAGCAAGAAAAAAATCACAGAATAACCCCTCACACTGTTCCTAAGAAAATTTGGCAACTAACAGAAGTGCATCTCCAATCAGTTGGGAAAAGATAACTCTAAGGGTTAATTTTGTGTGTCACTCAAGTGTTTGGGGATGAAATCAACATCTAAACCAGGGACCTGATACAAAGGAGACTGGACTCCGCCGTGTTGGGGGGGTTGCCGGACCCAGCGAGCCGAAGGTCTGGAGAGAACAGAGACCAGCCCTTGAAGTGAGAGGGCCTCCCCAGCAAACTGCCTGCGGACTCACTGCGGACTCTGCCACCACGGGCACTCTCAGCCCTCCAGCCTGCCAGCCTTCGGACCAGAACTGGAACAGCGGCTCTCCTGGCTCTCCAGCACGCAGGCCCACACTGCGGGTTCTGGACTTGCCCGCCCCCATAACTAGGTAAGACAATTCCTTATAATGAATCTCTTCATCCTAACCAATCAGATACACATCCTAGTGGTTCTGCTTCTCTGGAGAGTCCCTAATAAAACAGCCCACACAAGGGAAAGTACTCAAACAAGCAAGCGGCCATCTAGAACAAGACAGTGAAGTTGGATACACACCTCTCTCCACAGATTAGGATAAGAGAAATGTAAACAATGAATCCACGAAACTGCTATAAAATAACATGGAAGAGCTCCTTCCTGACTCTGAAGCATGGATGCCTTGTCCTCCCAATAAAAACAAAATCCAGAGATCACAAAAGAGTAATTGACTACAAAGTTTTTTAACTTAAAAGCCCCCCTGCATAACCCCCTGAAAAAAAGGGTCCCAAAAGACAGATGATAACGTGAGGGATGGTGGTTAGTAACTCAAAAACAAAGGTCCATGGTCCCTAATATATAAAGAGCTTTCATAAATCAATTTTTTAAAACACCAACAAGTAAATGGAAAATTTTAAGATAAAAAATACTAGTTTAAAGTCCAGAAAAAAGGAAATGCAAATAACTTTTAAATATATTATATAAGATGCTTAACCATCAATCAGAAGATAAATGCAAATTAAAACTACATTAGCAGACTGGCAAAAATCCAGAAGCTTCATAAAAGCGCGCCTTTGGCACATGTGCAGGGAAGCAAGCCCTCTCACACATCCATGACACATCAACGTGGAGGATAAGCTGGTAGAGCCCCGAGGAGGAACAGTCTGGCAATATTTACCAAAATTGAACTGCAGTGCTGCTTCCAGGAACTTATCCTACAGATATACTTACACATTTATGAACTAACGCACATTCAAAGTTTATCGTGGCAATACTGTTTAAATTGCAAGTAAGTAAAAATAAGAGAAATGCCCAGCAAACGAGAACTGGTGAAATTATGGTACGTTCATGACATGGCATAAAGCTACATGAAGGGCAGCTTTAGGTAAAGATCTACAGGAAACACATTTAAGTGAATGGGGGAGGGGCTACAAAGAACAGAAGGGTTCAAACAGTATGTTAGAGCATGCCGCCATATGGATAAAGGTGGGGTACAAATTTAAAGTACCATGTAGTGCTTCTTTGAGTAAAGACACTCTGGAAAAGCATGCAAAGAACTAACGAAGTGGTTAGCTGCCAGAGGATGAAGGAGATGGCTAATTAGGCCAAAAGAACCGTGGTGGGAGACTTTTATCTATGCCCTTTCCTCATACGTTGTAAGTTTTGAAACATGAATGTGTTGATTATTCAAAATACTACGCATTAAAAACAAAGACACAAAATGAGGAATCTTTTCCTTTAAGTCTTTATCATCTGTTTTCTGTTACCATCTAGCCCCCTCACATCCCGTCCCCACCTTGCAGTCCCCACCCTGCTGTCCGTGTCCACCAGCCCTTTGTCCTCCCTGCTCCCTCCCTTCACCCCCAACTCCCCTCAAGCTGTCGGCTGGCTCTCCGAGTCAGGAAGTGAGCAATCTCAATGGAACCCTAGAATTGCCTTTTGTCTGAAGCACACTGACAGGACACTCAAGTGTGAGCTGCTGGTGGACTCCTAACTATAAAACCTACGTATGCTCCGGCTGGAAACAAACGGCAAGTCTACAGAAAGAAACGTTTTGTCAGTTATGGAAAAAGTGGCATACTGCATTAAACACTGTTGAGGTCCTTTGGTTTCTAAATGTATGTGAATTCAGCATGGCAAATGCTGATTAAAATCCAGCTTGATTTTGAAAATATTCTATTGGTTACTTTTTATTTTGTTTCGGGATATATCTGGGGAAATTATTCTGTTTTGGGAGGTGCTAACTATATCTAATATACAAGACCTCATTCCTAGAGAAACTTTCTAAATCAATCTGAACATCGAACTCCCTGAACAACAAGCTCTTCCTGTCAAACAAGGGCCTCTGGTTAGGCTACTTACTGCTTGCCCCACAGTGAGTTTCATGAAACTAAGAAACTACCGGGTATTCCACAGTCAGGGAGTATGAAAACAAGAAAATATTTCCACAGTACTCTGAGGAATGTTTGATTTTTCTCAGAATAAACAAAAATGGTGATAGTTATGTTAAAAATCATGGTTATACAGTACTTCCTACATAACAACAGCACTGATCAAAGCATAAAACAGACCCAAACTAAGCCCATTAAAACACTATTCGTTTAAATAAGATTTTACCTGTAGCATGCTTTAAATATTTAACTGTAAAGGATATTAAGTGACTAATTGCCACGTGGCAGAAGTCATCAGTGACCGCTTCAGAAAGGAAGTGGATTTCGAGTTTGGTCGTGAAGGAAATGACAAGCACTCAGAATCCTTCATCAAAGTGGCTGTACAATCAGAGATTCATTTTAGCACAGTGAAGCAGAATGAGTAATGTGACCTCTCTATGGAGTCCTCCCTAAATTTTGACGATGTAACAAAACATTCTGTCTAGTCCAAGAAAGTTCCGAAAGCCCTTGAAAAGCCTGTAACTTTACAGCTCACAAACCCAGGTATCGGTCTCTTACTTAAAAAGAAATGAAAAAGACTTTTTATTTTCCCACATTTCTCCAAAAGACCAGAGAAAACTAACTTGAAAATAATGTACATTCCTACCTCTATAAATCCCTTTACATAATAACAAAACTTTGAAATCATGTACGCAAAAGACAGGATTTAATACGTTTCACATGTTTTGTTTAAAGTCATAAACTCCTTTCAGAACTCTTACATAAAAGCCACATGGGAAGACTCCAACGAACCCAAGATAATAGTTAAGAAATCAGCTGAATTGACTAAAATTAAGCTTCATATCTTTATATATTTTGTTTAGCCTTAACAATCTCTTCAAGATGTGTAAAAAGCACTTTAAACACTGAAGAGTCAATGTTACTGTCTTCCCATCTCTTCACCAGCCCTACCCCACAACAGGGGAAAAAGGGGAAAAAAATAAGTAAAATGGAAAGTTACATTATGATGCTAATGACTGGAAGCTATGAAAGTCCCACTGGGACTCACAGTCAGAGTCCCAGCTCATGACACTTGAGTACCCCTCAATGACAATCTCGAAACAAGATGCAATCGAATAACTTTACCAGATGCATATATACTATTTTCCTACAAATCATGTAAGCTGAAATATATAGCCCAATAACCTACAAGAGTATTTAATGAGGCTAATTTAGACTAGAAGCTGCTTAATACACTTGAAGTACATGATTCCCTTTAGTACTGTGATACATTGTAACTGAAGTGATGATGTTTATAAGCTAGTTTAAGAAGAATAACGCTGCCAAAGGCAACAATGTTTTGATGTAGCAGCGCTTGCCATTAAAACAAAAACCAAAAACAAAGCTCAAGATAAAAATACCAGGAATATGCCAAGGAGCAAGAGTAAATGATCGATAAAACCATTTTCCTGAATAAGCCTCAAAGTGACAGAGCCCTTCCTTGAAGGATTCAGAACACCAGTGACAAAGAACGTGAAAAGGCTGGCATCGTCTGCTGTCACTACTCGGTAACGTAGGAGGCAATCAGACATTCTTCCCACCCTTCAGTCTCAAACACCCATCCATAAACAAACAGTTTAGACTGCACTATAGTTTTGCATTTTCTGAAAACGACATTTTTTCCCACTGAGAAGAGAATGTTGAAAATGGGACAGGAAGATGTCTGGCCTCCAAACGCAGAGCTCGAGGACGGAACAGAGGCCTGGAGAGCGGTCGCTGAGCTCACCTGCTGCGGCTGGTACCTCTGCTGGGACTGGGACGGCAGATACTGAGCCTGCGGGGGGAGGTGCGGAGCCTGCGGCTGCTGGTTGTAATAAGGCTGCTGTCCCTGCTGGCAGTAACCACTCACACCTTGTTGTCCATACTGTGGTGGCATCTGTCAAAAAGTCAGGCAAAGAAAGTGAGAAAGTCAAAAAGTACACTTCAATGAAATCAAACATGGTTTCAATTTGGCGACATGACGTGGGTTCTCTGCTAAGCAATGGCTTTCAATATTTTTAAGTCCTTCCCTCCCACAGGTCCACATCCTGCCTTACAGTCCCAAACTGTCCTATCAATGAAGTCAAAACAGAATTTGCTTGACATTATCAAATTACACAACATTTTTATCAAATAGCAAATATGGATAACTTCATGAAAATCCAGTAAGGGGAGAGGTCCTAACACTGACATTAAAAAACAGCCTCTCCTAAAAAGTCGAAGAAGCGTGCTGCCAATCCATTCTCACACAACACACGAGATGAAAGTGAGCTCGGACAGCCCAAGCTCCGCTAACTCCTATTTTGTGGGATGCCTGCGTGCCGGGTATATGTACAGAGTGCATGTCTGTCTCCACTGAGGCCTGAACTTCCCAATTACATCTGGAGCACAACCGTACAGCTACATTAGCAATTCCATTGACTCTTCTGCTAAAAAGAAACATTGCTTAACAATAACACTATGAATATCAAATAACACGACCATCATCAATATGAGTTCTTCAAGGAAAGATCTTCCTATCTAATACGAGGACAGCATTCTCCTAGTTGGTAAAGCAGGTAACGAAGCCAAGCAGAGTGTACTGCACAGCAAAAACCAGAGAGAGACACAAAAATATGGCCTCAGATGTGTCTTCTCCAACTCGAATTTACGTGAGCCTAAAAATTCTTGAAATCGTCGATCAAAAACCATCCTTCCTTCTTCATACGATACACGGTTGATTTTGTAAATGTTTTTTTTTCTTTCAAATGAGAAATCTATAAACTTATTTTTCTAATTGGAAGAGAGAGCTGGAGAGGAAAAGAAAAAAAGATATCAAAAAGCACTCTGCAGACGAGAAGGGTGAAGTCACTCTTAACGCCACAATGTGGTCCATTTGAGAACTCCTAGAGCTTGAGCCCCATCAGCCCACACACTTACGAATTCACTGATCGGTTCCAGGTAAGATACTTCGGGAACAAACTCACTACAGACTACTGAATGACAAAAAAGAGGGAATGGTGAAAGAAGAAAAATATTGAATACTTTGCCTCTAAGACCAATTATTAGCACTATAATTCATGACACATACAATGAGGTAAAAGGGAAAAAATGCAAGAAGTTAAAAGTTCATATTTTTTCTGAACCATTATTTCCAAGACCTGGCAGCAATGACCCCAAAACACGTGGCCCACAATGGCTCCCGAGCCCTCATCACACAGACCCTACGTCAGATGCGCAGACGAGTCTGCACTGAAAGCCATTTAGCAGCGCAGTTGAAGTCTCTGCTTTTATTTATTTTACAGCTCGATATCTCATAATGAATGTATGTCCCTGCCATGAGCCAAGCCAACGAATCTCCATAAAATACAACGCCACATGCTAAAATACCATAGACTACCCACAACACATACCCTTCCGTTCAACACCCATATGTTTGATTTGATATCTAATACTGTGTTTCGCACAAGCTTCTCTGCAGTCTGAGTTGAAGCAGTTAGGATAACACTTTCTGCCGGTGTTAAAATGACTGTAAAGCTCAGTCACCACAGCCAGCAAGCTCCCCTCTGAATTGCTCGTTAATATGTTGGCTTTCTGGTTTGCAGAACCTTGCGCACAATATGGAAGTGTTGTTTGGGGCGGGGCGTTCCATTTTCTAAGCGAAACAACAACAGGGCCTGTTACAGGAAGGAGTCTGTTAACACTATAATCCTGATCTACTTCAGCCCTAAAGAGCTCTGGGGCAGGTTGGGGTGCAAGGGCGGCAACCCCAGAGGCAGGCAGTGTGGGTGAGAGCATACGCAAATCTCCAAGGGGGCTGTAGCAAGTCTGCAGAACACGGAAGAGGTGAGGGGAAGCCATCAAACACCTGCTTGGGAGACTCCGTGACTGCCTTCCTACAATGAAAAGCCTACCTGCTCTCCGGTTAGATACACGGTCTACTTCCTTCGGCACTAACCGACCTGGCACCTCATCCTCTCTGAGCCTAGGATGAGGTAACTGAGAGCACAAGCAGGCTATCCGTGAGGCCTGGGGCCCATCATCAAGTCCATCGCCCTTGCGTGGGAGCCACAGAACAGAAATGACTGACTCTCGTTCAGCGGAAGAACCTCTGCATCACAAATGTGTGAAATCTAAACCCAGGCCCTACTGCGCCTCGACTGTGGGCACACGGACCATCGTCACCGGACTTGTCCTGCACAAATCTGTGCAATGGGGCTGCCTTCTCTATTAGCTCACATCAACATTACAACCAGCGATATACCAATCCGACTCGGAATTCTCCAAGGATGCTACCATCACTTATTAAACTACGAGTTGTAGTGTTAGCTCTAAAGTATTCATCATTTCCTAAGTTTTACCTAATTCTTTAATGATCAATATTGTTTTTGTTTTAATCAATTTAGATACAGGGCTTTCAAAGAAATATTACATGTTTCTCTGACATCTTCAACCAGACAATCATTATAACACAACTATCAGCAGGCTGGGCCCTGACACGCGGCAGGCCCCAGCGCCGGTGCTGCCAGCGGTCCGCACAGCCCCAGAGTGGGACTCTGGTCCCACACTGTGCTGTCTTCTCACATGCCAGCGAGGCATTCAGCCATGGCTTGTCACCCTGAACTCGATTCCCAATGGAATCTGCTGAGGACTGAGAAACTCACTACATTGTTAAAACAATAAAGGATCAGTTCACGAAGGAAGTGTATGCGCTTTAACTGTTTTGTGAAATCGATTTTGGCTACTGAGAGTCTTTTTCTTTATCTCTCAGCTCTCAACCACCGTCATGGTCAGTAAGATTACTGGACTGTTCATATGCAAGGGAAATTCAACCAAGAATCACTGAGTACCTGGAACCATGGGCTGAGGGTGGAGGGCACGAAGCCTTTCTGGCTCAGATGTCACCTTTTCCCTGAGCAGCCCAGCCTCAACCTCCGCCATCTGCATGCCAGTCTCCAATTCCGTCTCACCAGAAGGGAGATGATCTGGTTTAGTTCATGTGTTTACGTCTGTCCTCCTCACTAGAATATAAGCTCCCACACTCATGGTAGGCTTCCTGGAAGAGGGCCTGCCAGACAGTAAGTGTTTGTTGAATGAATGAATGAATGATGTTCAGTGGAATACTAAACTGAGCTGTTATAAAAAATTTTACAGTAATGAAAGAACACATTATCAAACTGAAATCACTTGTACCATCCAAATCTTTGATACACGTTATGTTTGGCTTCATCCAACAGCCGGAAACACTGAACCTCCCCCTAGAGCAGCCCAAGGCCTTGGCTCTTCACTGCTAACCCTCAAAATCATGACTGTCCAAGTTACTGGATTTCTAGCATGGTCTGAATAAAAAGAGTATCTCTAAACTAAACTAAATGAACATCTCTAGAAAATTCCTGGGATGAGAGCTTTTGTTTGTTATTTAAAAACAAGAATTTATTTCACTCATTTCTAAATAAGCAGGATCTTAAAGTGGAACGTGAGCACACGCAATAGCAAAAAATTTATTCCAATTTTCAAAGAAATGCGGATGCTTTCAAATATTATTGGAGAGGAAAAGCATAGGTAGAAATGATTCACTCGCTTTAGTATTTATTTTAGGAAACTATGTTATGAAGGACTTGAGCATTAACTTTCACAACCCCGTATCAATTAAATGTGCAGAATTCCAGGCTCCATTTTTCATTTCACCTAACCCTGAACTTCATGCTCACACTTCAAAACTGAAGAAACAATCATGGTTTTTATCTTCCCCTTCTTATTTCTAAAAAAACTGTAGGAAGCAGTCTGCCCACAAAGTTTAAACGTGCACTGACTTACGGCCCAGCAATTTCCCTTGCAAATAAATTCTTGCCAAAGACACACTCACTGAGTCCCAGCAAGGATACTCGACCTAACTGCTTACGAAAGCCAGAAAGAGGCCACAGTCAAACCCCACCACGGCAGGTAAATGGAAAAGCAGATTTTGCTGTAGTCACACAAGAGAATTCTACACAGTATTCAACACGGCGAAGTAGTAAGACCCACACATCGAAATAGTTTAAATCTAAAAATTATAATGCTGAATTTAAAAAGAAAGCAACAAAAGGTTAATGCAACGTGATACCGTTTGTATAAATTTTTAATACATAATAGTAGTATACATTGTTTATGAAAATATATATACACAGTCAAAGTACAAAAACATGCACTGAAAAGGAAATATATGATACTCTCTAGGGAGGGGAAGGGGAAAAGAGAGGGTGGACCTTCAGCCTTGCATTTTTTCCCTTTAAAAAAAATGAAGCAAATATAGCAAAATGTTAACAACTCCTATAACCTTGCTGTAGTTACACAAGTGCCTATCATATTTGTTTCTGTATTTTCCTGTATGCCTGATTCTTTCGTAATTTAAACTAAAGGTGTCGCCTCCACCACATCCCGGGTTCCAGCACCACCAGCCAAAGGAAGTCAAAGGAGATGCTGTAGCTCCCACAGGCAGGAGAAGGCCCCCCGGGGAGGGCTGCACAGAGGGGTGCCTGCTCCGCTGCTTTATTTAAAGAGGCCCAGCTAGGGCTGTGCTCCAGGACTACTCACCTCCCGCCCCCCCACCCACCCCCCCAGACAAAGACTTCATTAGGGTCTTCTAAATTTCCTGAGACCAGCCAGTCTCTGAGGGAAGCACTTCACACCAGTGTTTCTTGGTACTTCTACGGGGAACACTAATCTAACCAGGTTCACTCAGAAACGAGACCTACAGTCAAAAATGTTTCAGAAATACATGCACTATAAAAAGAAAACATAACACCAATTAGCACATTAAAGGATCTGTGAAATCCTTAAAGAGTTAAGGAACCCCTCCCCTTTAAGTTTGGGGTTTCTCCAGTGCATCTGATCACAAGCACACCACCTCGCCCACCGGGACGTGAAATTCCACAGAAGCTGAGCCCTGTCAGCGTGGCTCACGGGGCCCTCAGAACTCCCGGACCAAAGCAACAGCTAAATGAGCATTTGTTGACTGAGCCTCCTGGAAGCAGCACATAATCACCTGCTGTGAATCGCACACCACTGACACATAAATGTAAGAGCTGCCTGCCCTGAGCTACACCCTGGTCCAGTCCAATGTTGTATCTCCACAACAGCTCATAAAAACACTGGGAGCAGATATTACAACCCACTTGGATGTGAGCTTGAGAGTTACGGTAGGAAAATATACCTCAGTTTCTGTATGGATCTGTCACCTCTGGATTAGCTGAGTCTATGGACATTATCGGTTTGTCCCTCCTTTTGGGGGAAACAGTTCAAGATCAAAAGGACTACACTGGCCTGAACGTCGACACAGACCGCCTCACATAGGTGCAACTCCCCCTTCTGGACTCTAGCACCCCCTCGGACGCTGTGCAGTGGATGAGCCCCTTCCCCCTGGCATCCACTTTCTGGACGAATGACCCACTGTCCCTGTCTTACTGCGGAGAGACACACATAACATAAAGGGCACCACTCTGACCACTTTTCAGGGTACAGCTCAGTGGCATTAAGTGGGTTCACACTGCTGAGCAACCACTGTCGCTGCCTGCCTGCAGGACCTCACCACCCCAAACGGAGACCCTGTACCCACCGAGCACGAACTCCCATTGTTCTCCCCCACCCCCGGCCCCTGACAACCACCATTCTGCTTTCTGCCTTCATGAATTTGGTACCCTAGGTACCTCACATAAGTTCAGTCATATGTTCGTCCTATTGTGTCTGGCTTATTCCACTTAGCATATGCCCTCAAGGTTCATTTGCACTGTAGCATCAGAATTTCACTCCTTGACAAGGCTGAGAAGTATTCCATTGTAAGTATAAGCCACATGTTGTCTATCTAGCGATCCACGGTGGACACCTGGGTGGTTTGTGCCTTTTGGATACTGTGAACAACACGGCTATGTGAATGTGCACACGAATATATGTTCCAGCATTTGCTCTCACCTCTTGTAGATATACTCAGAGCGGAGCAGCTGGATCATACAGTGGCTGTATGTTTAATGTTTTGAGAAGCCGCCAGACTGCTTCTCACAGGGACTGTACCACTGTCCACCTCTGCCAGCAGTGTGCACCGGTCCAGCTCTCCACGTCCCTCACAACTCTGTTGATGCTTTCTGCTCATTTCCAAACGCCCATCCCAGTGAATGTCAGGCAGTGTCACACTTACTGTGAGCTTGACTTTCACCTCCCTGATGATTAGTGACGTTGAGCACCTTTCTACACACTTCTTGGCCATTTGTTTATCTTACTTGAAAAACTGTATCCAAGGCCTTTCCCCATTTTTCACGTAGGGTGTTGGTTGCTTTTGAGTTGTAGGAGTGTTTCGCGTATTCTGGGCATTAGTCCCTCATGTGATATTTGATTTCCAAATATTTTTTCCTGTCCTGTGGGTAGCCTTTTCAGTCTCTTGCTTGTGTCCTTTGATAGACAAAAGTTTTTAATTCTAATGTAGTCCAACTTATCCATCTTTTCTTTTGTTGCCCGTGCATTTGGTTCCACATTCAAGAAATTGTTGCCAAATCCAACGTCATGAAGCTTTCTTTCCTCTCTGTTTTCTTCTAACAATTTTACAGCTTTAGCTCTTAGGTTTAGACCGGTGATGCACTTTGAGGAAATTTTTGCATGTGGTGTAAGGTAAGGATCCAACTTCTTCTTTGCAAAGACCAACTGTTCTAGTCTACACCATCTTCACGTCAGTTTCAGATCCTTTTGTTCTAAGAAGCACAGTTGGGTTTGGTGTCTACACTGTCCTTAAGGACTACATTAAATGTATGCACATTCAACAGACTGTATAATCTGTTTATGTAAAGTTCGAAACAGGCAAAATTGATTTATAGTGACAGAAGTTACACTAGTGGTCGTGAGATATGGGGACTGACTAGAAGAAGATATGAGAAAACCCTGAGAGTGATGAAAACATCCTGTACCTTAATACAGGTGCTGGGTTTGTGGATAAATATATCTGTCAAAACTCATCTAAATATATACTCAATATCGGAGCATTTTATGTAAATTATAACTTTAAGAAATGCTGGCAGGTCCTGGCTGGTGTGGCTCAGTTGGCTGGAGCATCGTCCCATAGACTGAAAGGTCGTGGTTCAATTCCTAGTCAGGGCACATGCCTGGGTTGCGGGTTCGATGCCCACACAGGGTGTGTGCAAGAGGGCAGCCAATCTCTTTCTAAAGAAAGCAATGAAAAAATGTCCTCAGGTGAGGATTTTTTAAGAAATACTGGCAAAATATGTACATATACTTAATAACAAAAGTAACATCTAAATTTTCTCCTCATACGTTCATATTTTTATGTTAAAACCATTCCTGCCTTAGTTAAGCCTCGATATAGAGTTCCTGATTGATAATAATGACTGTTCCTAGGTGCTCAATGGGAGATTTTCATATTTTCACTTTACATAATCCAAAATATTATACAGCAATTAGGCATATTTAAATAAGCATGGTGAGTATGCAAATTCGAATATCTAAGGCAAGAGCAATATGTATGGAAACGACAGCCCTTTAATACAGAATTCAACTTTTAAGAATTTATCTTAAGAAAAGTACAGCATGCAGCAGAGATGTCCATCGAGGAGCTCAATGCACCCCGGGCAGGACCCTCACTCAAAATACAGAAATGGCCGAAACACCCACCAGTAGGGACTGGGTAAAATGCAGGTGGAGGAATCAGCAAAGGAGGAGAGCCATGTAAAAGTAAAGAATTTTAGTGTGGACAGAACACATTTAATAACAAGGTCTGTCCAGGGACACTGAAGTGGAGTTCAGGGATGGCAGGGTACAAAAGTGGGTGGGTGTGGGTGTGTGTGTGTGTGTGTGTGTGTGTACACGTGCTGCTTGTGAACGTGGAAATCTGTTTCTGTGCGCTCTGTGAGTAAAGAACAGCCCAGAAGAATCACACCACAATGTTATCTGTCATTTCTTAAACCTATTCAGTGTTTTTCATGAATCTAGAACAAAATGCAATTTATTTTGGATTATTGATTGCTGTCTTTCTAAGACTTTTCAAAAAGTATATTATACCAATTTGTCTTTAACAGCAAAAACCTCCTTAATTTTTGTTTTTCATCATAGGTTGGAGCCCCCTCCAGGTAAATTCTACAAAATGAAAAGGCAAAACAGCACAGAAAAAATCCTAAGATGGGAACAGCTACAGTTTAGTCATTACTGTGGCAAATCTGCTGGCTTCCAAATGCACAGGAAGATCAAACACTACTTCTCACACATAAGAGACAGACTGAAAATTCCCCACAGCCAGGAATACAGACACTCAGCGGACGTGTGGCTGAGGCAACCGCACAAGGAAATTTTATTATGTCAACATGTCCAGTCAAAATCATGTGCTGGGAGGCAAGAAATAAGGTTTGCAAGGTCAAGATCCTGCGTCTGCTCCACAATCTCCAGTCCCTTAAGCTAGGTTCCCAATTGTGACTTCTAAGCAATTTAGTTGCGCTTCCCCCCCACCCCCATTTTCCTGTTTTAAAAAGAAAAATCTTATCCTTAGGCTTGACTAAGGGAGAAAAAAAAAAGTATACAATTTCCTGAAATTACTCCTTCATGCTTGAAAAATGAGGAACAATCAACAGATGTACATTGAGCACTTATTATATGCATTGTACACTACAGCTGAAGTCCTTCGAACTCTGTCCCGCTCCCTTGAGTACAGAAAAAAGACAACCAGGGGTGGAAGAAGGAGTTAGCAAAGCATTACAAAGTCAAACAATGTCTTCAACCCAGCACAGGCTCGATGGCCAATGACAAAAACAAGCCAGTCACACGGTGCACACTGCTCTGGAGCCCACTGCCCTCTGTGTCTGTGCCCTTGTTCCCAACATAACTTCAGGCCAGAAAAGTGCCGTTGTTTTACAGACTGAAAAATAACCAACATATCTGGCTACTTTAACCCTCCCTCTCCTTTAGCTTAAAATTTTTTTAAAACATTATTTACTTACTTTTAGAGAGAGGGGAAGGGAGGGAGATAGAGAGGGAGCAAAACATCAATCTGTTGCCTCTCGTACACCCCTGGCTGGAAACCTGGCCCACAACCCAGGCGTGTGCCCTGACTGGGAATCGAACCAGCGACCTTTCAGTTCACAGGCCAGCGCTCGATCCACTGACCTACATTAGTCAGGGCTCCTTTAGCTTAAAAATTTTTTAAATGCCTATCGAAAAATTTACTTTCTGATCTATGAAACAAAGTTCAAAAGTTTTCATTTGTCATCAGTAATAAATCTTTTTACAGGACGAATTTGTTTTCTAAAAAGTTCTTAACAGGCACACACAATATTAGACTGTATAAAATAAATAACAGTGACAATAATATACATGTAATCTCAGATTTCTTTACAATAACTAATAGCTTGCAAAATTTCACTGCTTATTCTAAGTCCAACTGCTCCATTTTTAGTGAGTCACAGCTTAAGCGATGCTAGGTCAGACCAACATACGCAAACGTGCTACATGGCCGTGGGGACTAAACAGGGTCCCTCTCACGACCTCAATTTCCCAAACCCAGAGAGACATCCTAAACAGCCTTTCACTTCCTCTCCATAATCGCCATCATTCTCTTATCCATGGATGTATTTACTCCCTTCTTAACTTACATTTCCAGTTCACGCTACCTCTTGAGGGTACAAGTTCAGAAATGTTATTACCCGTTTTGTAAAGTGGCACATCCTTTAGCTTTCATAAAATTAACTTCAAGCTTCAAGGAGTGCCCCTCATGCTAGTGTACAGAACATGATTAACGAATGCATGGTCCGCCAACGCAAGCCAAAGCTTTCATTCCACCAGGTCAAAGATCCTTGCCAGCTGCTCTGCATTCCACTCTGTGCCCTGACCGTTTCCACGGCTTATCTAAACTGCTCCCACTCTGTCCGACTTTATTCAGAACAGTCGCTAGAACAGCGTGAAAGATCCAAAGGCACAGCAAGCACGGCTGCACGTGAAGTAAAATGACTCTTCCTGTTACTTTTAAAAAGGAACCTCCAAGCACGTTCTGTCTCCCTTTCCCTCCCAACTACAGCTGATTGCACCTCCGTCCAGGTCAGCCAACTGGAGGAGATCTGAGGAGTCATAAAATGCAGCATTCACAGCAAAAAAAGGAGGCTTCCTCTCATTTACAACCAGTGTTGAGCTAAAGTCTTACTGTACACAAAATTAACACACGAGTGTATAATTGTAGTTTCATGCTCAAGGGCCCTAATTATGCACTTTAAAACACTTTCTTACCAAGGATCCATCAAGGGCATTTGCTATCACAGTCCTATAAAGTCTACAGTGCACTGTTTGATAAAACAGAAGCATAAAGAAAAAAATTACAGTTTCAGAGAGAAGTATGTGTGTAATGCACAGCGCGGTGATCTCATTCTAAAAATTTTAGCTAAAATAAGGAACATATTTCCAACATATATACATTTGGTGGGGAGAAGAGTGCCCAAGAGCAAAAGATTGTTAATCGTACAGCTCTTCCGGAAGAAAAGAGAGCCAGCGGATAAAAACGAGTGGTCTAGAATCTTCTAGAACCTCTCGTAAGTCATCACAGGTGAGAAACGCTCACCCACGGGTCTGCGTGCCACATTCCCATGGGATGTGAAAGCTCTGACTTCTAGGCTGCCGGCATTCACCTTTTCAAAAATGAAAAGCATTTTCCATCCCAAACCTATGAGGTCATTTTGAAATTAGAGAATCCCAACGAGGAAACACACCCACTTGACTAGCACAAAGTTCTGCTCCAGCGCAGGTCACAGAACGCACGGGCAGAAATGAAGGGCTCTGGGAGCATCTACCGTAATAAGTAGGTCAGTTCTGCTAACAGAAGCAACAATTTCCAGGAAAAAGCTACTTGAAAATAAAATGAAGAAAGGAAAAAGCCGTGCTGCCTCCCTCACAGGGGTGCCGTTATCTCCATCCCAGAAAGCACTTTTCCAAGAAAAGAGGCACATGATGTCATTTAGTCAGTAATGACTACGCCTGATTGGAAAACAATGACCTTTCTTGTTATATTATTGCCCAAACTGCCACAGGTAGCTCCGAATCAGTAAATATAACCTTCAGGTTGTTTCAATTTTTAAAAGATTACAAAATAAAAATCAGAACAGTACAACAGAGCCTCACACACGTTGGAGCAGCAGGGTCTTCTAACGAGACTTTAAAGTAAGCGCCAGGCTGCAGCCTTTTCGTGTTCTGAAAACCACCCACGGGGTCCCCACGCGGTCCCCACACCGTAAGGACACTGCTTCCTGCAGGCAAGCACGACAGGGGAGATGGGGGAGAGGCGTCTTGCCCAGCTGCCCTCTGGCCAGAGATTTCTATGTTTGTGAAGCACAACAAGAGGAGCCAAGAGCTTTCCCACTTTCCTACATAAACCCAGCTGCCAAACTGGATGTGCCAAAGGGGAATTTCAGAGAGCTTTAAAGAGACAGCCTCTGCTGTGGCTGCAATGTCGACTTTGCAACCACATGGCTGGGACGCAGAAGCGGTGCCAGACTGGAAAGAGTGCCCTATCCGAGGTGTCTACGGAGAAAACGGGCTGACCAGAGCAAGACCAGAACTTTACAACGGCCAATGGAGAGACAAGCAGCTGATACCTTCTATGGAGGTGGATGTGGTGGTGGAGGGGGGGGGGGGGGGGGGGGGGGGGGGGGGGGGGTCAGGAGGAGCAAGACCGTTCTCAACAGGGTCCTTCCACCTGGGGGATTTTATAGCATGCACATAAGGTTCTTATTCATGTTCATGTGTGTACACAACACACCTGCACGTGAGCACGCGTGTGTGATTTCTTAACACAGCTTCATAGTTGTTTCTTTTTTTTAATGGAACTAAGTAATTGCATCATTACAACAGTCTCCAGCTCACCCTTTGAGAGTGAAGGGGCTACTTGCTTGTCTATCTGTGGCCTCTCCATCGAGTTGGCTACAACGTCCATGACTTTTTCCCCGCAGGATGGCTCTAGTAGTGCTTAGTTGTCTTTAACTTCATTCAAAACAATTTTGTTACATTGTGACAACTGTCATATCAGCGTGCATTTTAAAAACACTTATCAAAATCTATAAATCTTTGTGCAGCCATTTTAACATTGAAGATGGAAGAAGATATGCAGCACTTTTGGCATACTATGCTTTATTATTTCAAAAAAGGTAAAAATGCAACTGAAATACAAAAAAAAGATTTCTGCCGTGTATGGAGAAGGTGCTGTGACTGACTGAATGTGTCAAAGGTGGTTTGCGAAGTTTCTTGGTACTCTTGACATTTTGGCCAAATAATCCTTTGCTGTGGGGCTGTCTCATGCACTGGAAGATGTTGAGCAGGACCCCTGGCCTCTACCTACTAGAAGCCTAGCAAGAGACAGCTGACATACTCAAAATATCCAAATCAATCAAGTTATTGGTGAAAATGAAAAATGTGTCTTACTTCACAGAAAACACATAATAGACTTTTTAGCCAAACCCAATATATCTTTTCTTTTCTCTCCTGCCAGAAGGAGGGATGGAAGGAAGGAGGGAAGGGAGAAAGGAAATGATTTTGGCAACTGAGTTGATGAAAATGTGAGTCAAAAAACCACCAATCCCCTCAAAAATGAGAATCTCAAAAATTTATTGTGTTAATAAACATGATTGCCTAAAAATACAGTCTACGTGTTTCATAAGATATTTTTAAGGGAAAAGCATATACTCATTCATCTATCTACCCCTAAATGTAAATGATGCATACGGTGGAAAACGTATGGCTGGAGAAAAATAACAGCAATGGTATGCAGCAGGGTCAGACTTCTTCACACTCCACAGGCAAGACCCCACCCTGGCTATCAGTGCCTCCCCTGAGACCGAGGACCCAGCAGAGTGCAGAATCTGAGCCAGCCCCAGGGGCCAGTACAGGGGGCCCTCTGCTGCACCCTCCCTGAGTGGGAACACGGCACTGTGGGGAGGTGGGGAGGTGGCTGCAGGGTTCGTCCTGTGCTCCCCAGGCTCACAACGGGCTGCAAGTGAGCAGAACAGGCCTGTTTCTTTCTCCCCGACTTTCCGAACGTACTCATAAATAATGAGGAGTGAGAAGACAGGTGCCCGTCTGCATTAGAAGATGTTCCTACCACTAACCCCTCTCTCTCACAGAGCAGCGATCTCTCCCCAAGCCCAACAGGCACAGACAGGGTAAGGCTGGAGGAAACACACACGCACCTCAATGGAGAAACCGGAGTCCTGGGACCCATGTCTGAGTTGGGGGCAGGAGAGGCAGGGGATGAAGAAGAGGCCCCAGAGCACACCCGACACGTGCCCGGATCAACACACTGCTGTGCGAGACAGGGAACCCACGCCCGCACCCTCAGCCGGCCATGCCTGACCGCACTGTACTGTGAGTTCCTTGGTCACGAACCACTAGAACCAGCAGAGACTTCAGCAGTCACCGTCCAACCTCTCCTTACTGAGATCAAGGGTTAGGAAACCTGCACCATCTCACCCAGCTCTGGTCACAGCAGAACTCAGTTCTCTGTGCGCCTGTCCCCCACCCCCACGCTAACTCCACTCTGCCATGATACTCAGTCCCTGAACGGGAGTGACGCGTCGATGAAGCATGGAGGAGAGGCTGTACACGGACACTCGGCTGGGACCGTGGAAGCGAAGGGCGCTGCGGACACCGTGCTCTGTTCCAGAAGAGAGGAAGGGCAGGACCCCAGACAAGAGAGCGGGGGCGTCCGGGACGCAAGAGAGGCAGCAGGAGTGGGAAAGACGAAAAGGAAGACAGGAGAGGTATAAAGGAAAATGCACACAGTTGGTTTAAAGTTTTAAAAGCTGAAATGTTAAAACCTAGGTAGTTTAGATTAATTTAGAAACTATCTTTACCAACTCAGACATCACACACTCAAGGCAGGAGAAGGTCAGGGAGAGTCTCTTCATTCTGAGTCATTTAACACACAAATGTAACCTGCGGGATGAACCTGTGATACTGAGCAACAGTTTAAAGAGGAGTTAAATTATGAAGCTGAAGCCGTGTAAGGAAATGACGCTTTGGAAATAATATCAAAGCCCTTGATATATAAATATACCTCAAAGCAAATGTTTGTATAAAAAGGGGAAAATGATTAATTATTTCCCTTGAGAAAGAAGATCTGCCACTTTTTCCTTATTTCATTGGATATAACATGTGCCAAATATCCCCAAAAGATTCATCAGGAAAACATAAAAGATGTTGACATTTTAAAGTTATTAATAAAAAGACACCTGAGGGCAGGCAGAGGAAGATTTACTTAATGTAGAATTTCAACAAATTAAAAGTTTCACTCCTTTCTACCGTCTTCTCTCTATCAACTATTCAGTAAAACTGGGCACTCTAACCTACTCATTATGGAAATTAACAATCATGAAACCACAGTTAACCCCCCAAAACTACACTTCAGCACAGGTGTGACCTCAGGCTGCCCATCAGAAGCACCTGCGGGCTGTCGGTAGACTGCGGGGAAACACAAAAACCACTGAACTCTCTTGCTGGAGCGCAAAGGGGTATAAAACAATTGTCCTAAGGCACAGTCCTCCACTCCAACGACAAATGAGGGTCACTGGGCCCAAATATTCCTAATTAGTCCATACTTTAATTTCACTTTATTTTCACTGTAGGAAAAGAATTTCTCACACACCATCAAAATGAAAAGGCCAGCTCTCCAACGGTACCCCGCGCAAATCTCTCACAAATCCCTGAACGAGTGCGCCGTACGTGGTGGTAGGGGAGCACGGCTTCCAGCTATTCATCAGACACACCTGGTGCCCTTACCAGACTGGGGGAGGTCTGTCAGAGCAGCAACTAGACAAGACCACACCAAGGTCAGGGGCCGGCTCTAGACGAGGTATGAGTGATGGGTGAAGAATGGTCACATTTTCTAACCAGAGATGCTACAGTCGACAATCACTTAAAACCTACAGCTGCATGTATGCCAGAGAAGAGAATTAGCAACGTCAGGACCTGGTCATTTGCTTCCTGAAACATCTTCCCATTGTCCTCCGCTTCCACACTAGTGGGAGCCTAATAAACCTAAAAATCACAGCCACCTTCTCAGCAGACTATGATCACCCCACAGGTCCAAGACAAATCAACTGTTAGGGTTTGAGCACCCCATGCTTAACAGGTCCTAACCCCCCTACATGGGACCCCTGCCCACAGGAGCCACGCCCTGCCATGCAGCTGGTGGGGCAGGGGACGCTTGCCTGCAACTGGGTAACTAAGTCATGGTGTTTCCAACTTTCTAGCAGGGCTGTCCTGCAAAAAGAGCATATTCTAATTCTACTTTATCTCAACAACAACAAAAATTTAAATTAAAAAATGAATCCTTAAATTTCCATTAGAAGGAAAAGAGGATAGAGAATAAAAAGAACTTAAAAATACTGAAGGTAAAACAAAGCAATGGCTTTCAAACGTCTGGACTCCAATCAAAAGAAGAATTACGTTTTATATCACATTCTTGAACACACCTGACACCGTTACCACATGTGATGCATTCCTATTTTATTTTCTCTTTCCCTTTTTAAAAACATTTCTGGTTGTAGCTTAATACATTGCTTTCATGCTCCCACTAATAAACGATTTACAATGAACAGTTTAAAAACACCGCATTCAAAGTTGATTTTTTCCAGCAACTCTCAGAGAAAACTGATCCAAGTGATACTGTACCAGAATAAATCAGAGTCCATGAATATTGGTTCCTGAAGTTCCTCCCCCGCCCTACACTTGCCACAGACACACGCCGGCCGGCCAGCCACAGGAAGAAAGCGCCCACCGCGGGAGCAGGCCAGCAGGATGCAGCCGGAACGGAGAGAAGGCAAACTCCACAGAGCAGGGACAACCACCAAGCTTCCCTGCCACTCAGAGGGGAGACAGCAGCTCCTGGAAGGAAACAGGAGTTGGAGCAAGAAAGGTGAAGGTGAAGATGAAGCTGGGGCCAGCGAGGTCCCGGTCCTGAGCTTACAATCCGGAGAACGGGTTCTGTTAAGGTGAGGGGTAAGCATAGGCCAGAGATGGTACACACCAAGTGTAGAGCCGGAGAAAAGAAACGAAAGGCGTGGAATGGAGCTCCAGAGGAGCCAAAGCAAGGAAAGTGAGATGGGAGCAAATTTTACAATAAAAAAGAGTGAAGAGGAAGGGCTAAGATGTTTTTTGATTTTCTGCACAGATCCCAAAAGAAGAAAAGTAAAGCATCACAAGGACAGGGCACCATATTTGGGGGTAGGGGCTGGGGGAGTATGGAGGACCCTAACTGGGAATCTGGACCGCCATGTCCCTGGCTCCCTAGCAATGAGTTCTTTGCCAGGGTTCTATGAATGTGCAGGCAAATAATCTCCCGGAGAGAAATTCTTGGAAAAAAATTATTACTGCTTCTACCTGAAATTTACAACAATGCTACTAAGAGTAATGAAGACAGTTAACATAATGGAGAAGCTGAACACTTATGAGGAGGACCGCTGCGCAAGAGGCACTGAGTTTAAGATGCTGTGAGAACAGGGAGCCTGAAGGTGTCTCACAAAACGGTCCCCACCCAGCCAACACAGGGGACCAAAGAAACTGAAGGCAGCTGTGGTGATGGAGTTCGAATCCTTAGAAAACACACAAGCTAAACTACTGAGTCCACTCCCTGCAACCTTGGGGCCCCGGACACTCCTCGGTCACAACCTCACTTTGTCCTCTACCTGAAAACCCCTGCACCACAAACGGCAGTAGCGGGCTCACCAGCTCCGACTCCCCTCCGAAATGACTTACTACAGCAACTACCAGATGGACCTCATCGTTAAAACTTTTTATTGACATCAGCTACCCCCGAAAATAACATCTACGACAATATCAGTACTTCATCTTCACACAGCACTTTAAAATGACCTTGTGTAATCCCGTGGCAATCCCATGGAAAGGGACAGAATGAGTCTCCTTTCACAGAGAAGAACCTTACAACGTCTAGGAGAGTGTGGCCAGGCGGGCTCAGACCAGTGCCGGCTTCCTGATTCGAACGAGCCCGGGAATTTGAGGAAAAGTGTGACAAGGATCCCCATCTGAACCTACGCTTTGTCTTCCCAAGTGGATGTCACAGTTCTCTGCACTCTCCACTACATCCCACCTACGGATTCGACGTTTTACTGAGCAAAAGTGTCAACAGAACCATCCAAGGCCCTGTTGAATACACAAATACGAGTAAAGCAAATCCCTGTGCGCAAGCAGCTTAGAAGCAGGAGAGAGAACAACGTTTACAACTCAGCATAAACAGGGGTCTGAGCAGGAACAGAGAAGGACAGCGCAGAAGGCAAGTCCCATCTGAGGAGGTGAGGAAACGACCCTGGGACTTGAGGAAATGCCATTCAGACCCGAAGCTCCGGACCTCGGCCTGGAGGGGGGACTGGCCCTCGACCGACCGAAGAAAGAGAGGACTCTCTGCTGAGCAGAAGAAACAGACAGGAACACAGTAAGGAAAGGACGAGTCACTAGCTCGTACAACATGAGGTAACCAGAAGGGATTCTGACCAATTCCTGACGCCACACTATGCAGAGAGCAGATGCTCTAAAAATACTGGCTGTATGAATGTCTGACTCTGTATAAATTTTATTTTAAAACCTAAACACACGAATTACCACCCAAGTCATTGAGTTATATAGTTAATTCTCAAATATCAACTGTGAATTGTCTGTGGAAAACTTTTAAGCCTTCCGCCCTTACCGTGCACCCCTTCAGAAAGCCTCCTTACATTACTGTTCCCGTTAACCCGAATAACTTGCTCCCCGGAAATCAGATGCTGCGTTCCAAAGCCACGCCTCAACCTTGAAGGAGCACCTACCATCTGCAACGACGGCTATTCCTGCTCCCCTCCAACCGACGCGGACGAACATTGAGCACGCCGCACGCGAGCTGCTCAGACTCGCTCCAGGGCTAGGTGCCGAGCCACCAGACCCCATGCAGTCCTCACATTCACTGAGTTATTTTAAAAAATGAAACAACTATAAATTAGCCGATGGCTTCCCGTTTCTTCTGGCATACCATGAACTTCCAACCTGGTATATCCAAAGTTTCAAAGATCACGGACCAGACCTCAGCGTGGGTCCAGGTAAGCGGCCTGAGGGTTGCCCTGGGTCTAAATAGCAGAAAGCCCGCTACGGTTACAAGGCTGGTCCACAGGGAGGCTGTTCCAGACCGCCCAGCCCCGGAACGTGGCGGGAGAGAGCAGGGCTGGGGGCTGGCTGGCCTTGGCCAAGCCACAAGTCTTAGGCAGAGCCTGGGAAGTCCTGTAGGCCACGCCCACACACTGCGATGGCCCAGACACAGGCGGCCACACTGCAGACCCCCACGAGCCTCTGACACCCACGAGGCTTGCACAGACATTTCTGGACCTTCCCTTTGCCTCTTTTCTCTACATCAGAAATACAAAAAAATGACTGCCCGCCATTGTCAACTCCAAACTCGTTCGCTACACAAAATTAACAAGTACTTTCTAAAATAATAAAAGCTTAATTACCATCCACCAAAAGCCGTCGGTGCTTTCATGCAAACCTTACACAATACACTTTAAATAACTGTAAAAACTTCTTGCTATGTAGAAAGCACTGTGTTTGGTCCTGTGAACACCACGCCAGCTTCTGGACGACCCTACAAAAGCTCCAGGGCGAGCTCTGGCCTCGAAAGGGCTGTCGGACAAAGGAGGCCCTCCCTGGGTTGATCTCCTCCCATCACCGGTATTCCAGGTACTTCCCCACCCTCTCTGCTATCCCAGCCCTCTCTCCCTCTGATGCTCCCTGCTGATGACAGGCAGGGTCATTCTTCACTTCAGGATGCCTCCCTCCCCATAAAACGCATCTCTTCACTATCGCTGACCTGACCTGTCACTATCGCAGCCTGCTGCTCTGGCTCCCTCTCCTCTCTGGAACACTGACCTGCACTAAGAGAGTGCAGGACCATCGGGGCCCCCACCTCATGGCTCAAATACGCCAAAGCGTGGCGGGCATCTGCACTTCCAGAAGCCCACGGCCCCCAGCAGAGATTTTAGACTTGTTAAATCTCCGAATGTTGGAAAGTTTCTTGCTGGTGACAGTTTGCCATCTGCTGCTGCAGAGTTAAAGATTTTTATATTGTTGCTGTTTTTGCTTTCTTTTCCGCCCACCATCACCAAAGAGCTGGCTCTCAGTTTTCCTGTAAGATGTAGGAAAAACAGAGGAAACA
The DNA here is from genome assembly GCA_007922815.1 of Macrotus californicus. NCBI lineage: Eukaryota > Metazoa > Chordata > Mammalia > Chiroptera > Phyllostomidae > Macrotus > Macrotus californicus. Next base: position 28,240 of record VMDR010002243.1, on the reverse strand, counting down.
CTGAGTTTAACACATACACCTCTACACATATACACATACATACATGTATCACCTTTACTTCTTAAGTCAACAAGAGGCGATGTAACACTTTATAAAAACAGTGTATATATAAAGCCTGGCTGTGGCTGGTGTGGCTCAGTTGTTGCAGTACTGCCCTATAAACTGAAAGGTCACAGGTTCGATTCCAAGTCAGGGCACATGCCTAGGTTGTGGGTTCAGTCTCTGGTCAACTGATGGATGTTTCTCTCTCACATCAATGTTTCTCTCCCTCTCTCTCCTCCTCCCTTCCTCTCTCTCTAACATCAATAAGTCTTCAGGTGAGGACTTAAAAAAAAAAAGATATAAAGCCTGTCCCTATAATAGAAAAATTACCCAATACTCTGAAAATTCTTAAGAATTTGTGTGTTTAATATAAGAGAAAACATCAAGTAGAGAACCTCTTGCACTTCTTGTTTTCAGACAGTTAATTCCCAAAACCTGTCTGCCAGCAACAGAATCATTTAAAGTGCTCATCTATCTGGCTGCTGCAGCATCTGCAAGTGGGACAGCGATTCACAGAGGGGCAGGGCAGAGGCCCCGTGCGCACGTGCCAGAGCGCAGAGTCGTGGGGTGCAGCCGCAAACGTGCCTGCACCTTCCACTCTCTAGCGAACACGTACAGGTTTCCTAAGTCCTGCTGCTAGGCTCTCCACAGCGAGTGACCGTCAGGCCAACACCACAGCACACGTCCCGTTCCAGTGACACATGGCTTCAGTCAACTGGAGAGACACTAAAGCATCAAACAACATGAGCAGACAGAGCAAGAACACGGATGCCAAATCAGCGCTCGCAGAACCAGCTCCGCTAGAGCATGGCCCTGTCCGTGGACGAGGCTCCAAGTAAGTGTGCGTGTGGTGAACACACCTTTCTGGGCCCCTCGCCGCCCCAGGGAGTGGGGCTTGCGGGCCAGTGCCACGGGGACATGCCACGTAGGGTCTGGAGTCAGAGAAGCGCTGAGCCAAGCTCCAGTGCTGCCCTCGACAGCTGCACGTCCTCTGTCAGCCTGTCACCTCTGCCCAGCAGCTTCCTTAACTCCACCGTTATAAATGGTATTACAATGCTCCCCCCTCCCCCCCGCCACTGAAGGCGCTGTCGGGTAAACTCTCTCATCGGTCAGGCACTGCGAGTAAACAATCACAGGACAACAGCACCACCCTCGCCCTGGAGAACTTCCTGACGCACACGCACTGAGTGCTGTGGTGGCAGTGTGGTGAGCACCTGTCCGGGCCCGGGCTGCTCAGGTGATAAACGCTCTTCCATTACTTGGATAACTCCTCACCTTATGAGTCTGATAGGAGGTTGTGATGGGGTGATTGATAATTTGGTATTTGTCCTGTAGCTCCCCAAACCAACGGAATTTCTAAGTGATGAAAGGGGCTGGTTACCGGCAGAACCAACCAGTGATTAGAGGGTTGGAACTTTCCACCTTGGGGAGAAGCCGGGGCTGGAGGTTGAGCCAATCACCAGTGGCCAATGATTCCATCAATGCTGCCTATGTACTGAAGCCTTCATAAACACCCAAAAGGACAGGGTCACAGAGCTTCCGGGTAGGAGGGCACGTGGAAACTTGGGGAGACAGACCGTGCTCAGAGAGCGCAGAAGCTGCCGACCCCTCCCCTGTCCCTTACCCTGTGCATCTCTCCCTCTGTCTATTCCTGCCTCCTACTCTTGTATAATAAACTGGTGATGTATTAAATAAAACGTTTCTCTTGAGTTCCATGAGCTGCTCCAGCAAATTAACTGAATCCAAGGATAAGGTCATTAGAAATTCAGGATGTATAGCCAGTCGGTCAGAAGCCCAAGTGACAACCTGGACTTGTGACTGGCATCTGAAGTGGGGGTGAGCAGGCTCTTCTGCAGGACCATGGGATCTGAGGCTATGTCCAGGTAGACAGTGTCAGAATGGAGTAGAACACCCAACTGGTGTCAAGAATTGTTTGGTGGTGTGGGAAAAAAACATACATATCATAACTAGTGTCTGAATTGTAGAGGCCAACTCTGCCTCCTAACACACACTCACTAGCAACTGGGGTATTGGCCTAGGACCCAGGGTCAACCACCCAAATGCTCACGCCGTGGCCTCTGACTCATCTCGTAACAGGAAGAAACAAGGGCAGGACGAATATTTCCTGGCAGTGCCACTCAGCTTCAGGTGAGTGTCACAAATGTGTGTTACCAGGACACCAGCGGAGTGGTGATGGAGGACAAGCTGTGGCATCGCATACAAAGTGACAGAAGATGCCTTCTCTGTCCCTGTGACCTGGTTTTGGCATCGTCCTCACAGTGTGGTCTCCCTTGTGCCTGTCCTCCTTGCTGGCCCAGTTCTTCCGCCTTCCTAGCAACTCTGTGTGCTTCCCATAGCCTGTCTGCACTTCCATTCCAGCACGGACCGGCCCGACTCAGCCTTCCCTGTGCCACTCAGGGTTCTGACTGGGAAAAGCAGGTTCTACAAGGGCAGAGAGGTGGGGAAGACACAGAACTTCACAATGTGCAGTGCGGCAGAGCAAAAACAGAAGACACGTGATACACAAATGTCATGATACACATGACCAAGGACAATTACTCCATCAAGTCTCTAGGACAAGAGCGGGACAAGAACCGTGTCGCTCGGAACAGTCTAGATGACTGACCGAAAGTCACGGAGGAACGCGGTCCTGGGAGGAGGCCCACAGGCCACATGGAGCGAGATTTCAGAGGCAGACAGGTCTAATGTATCCAGTGAGGATGGCACGCTCAGCAGTGGATGCGCTCGGCTTCAACCAAGAGTTTCAGTGCAAGGAGAGGCGTTGGCTGAACTCGGAGTGGACTGCATGGTGATGGGGGCCAGCGGGCGAGGCAGGTTTCACAGAGAAAGTAACACCTGAAGCAAACGGGGAAGGGGAAGGCAGAACGGGTAAGTTCAGACAGGGGACAGAGAGTACGAGGACACTTGGAGGGACACTCTCCACGGTGTGCTCTCACGCCGCAAACAGTTCTGCAAACTGACCACAGCCATGGGAAGGAGGGCCGGCGAGAGACAAGGCTGGAGGGAGAGACAGGTCAGCTCAGAAGGGCCAGGACATCAGGCTAACCAGTTTGGATTGTATTTTAAACAGAAATTCCCAAAAGAACTGCATTCAGGAGAGTAACATGTCTGATTTACAGTTTGTTTTAGCAAGATTATTCTGAAAGCTCCATGTGAAGGAATAATTACACTTTAACTGGCTCTTAACCATTTGGGAACTTTGAGAACACAACGATCAGAAAAATGCAAGTAAACACATCCGTGACATTTTTAATATTTGATTCCAAAGAGTACACAGCCTCCTGAAGTCCATCTGTGAACATTCAGGGGACCTCAAAGTGAGAATAATGTAGACGCATGAGAGAAGCAACTGGCGGAGACACTGGTGAAGGGACACAGCACTCACCCACACCAGTGAAGACAAAGGGCTCAAATCAAGCAGACACTGTGAGGAGAGAGGACCGGACAGGTCTGACCTACTCTGCAGGAACCAGGGCCCAGCTGGGTGTGGGTGGTGAGGCAGGAACAACAAGGGTGACTTCCAGGGAGATGACTGAGGTGACCGGGCAGTGCCAGGTTTCACAGGAGCAAACGGTGGGCTGGGGAAGAGACAATCCACCAGGGTACTCAGAACTGAGTCTCCACAGACACATCCAGGTGGGGATGCCCCACTGGTGATCAGCGATCAGTCTCGAGCTGACCAGGCGGAGTCCCTGGACCAGCATGCACAGCAGAGGCCACCTACGACGCCGAGAGGAGAGGAGTCAGGCCAGGGACCACAAGGGGAGCCAGGACCCAGCATGTGGTCCACAGGCCAGGAGGGCCGCGAAGTCCGTCAGAACACCACCACGGCAGCATTTCACAAACGGGATACAAACGTCCGTGCACGTGGCTTACCTGCAGGGGCACCTCAGTGCTATCTGCTCTAAAAACCAGTGAACCTGGATACATTTTTAAAAATAACTCTGTTCAGTGGCTAGTAGGTACAGTAAGGAAAGTAGCAGTATAAACCACAGGTACAGCTCTCCCTCTTTTCAGAGCCCTGACTTCAAAAAGGACAGTGTGTGCAAGTAAAATGTTTTCTGTGTGCTTGTAAAATACCCACAGAATTCAGAACATTAAACAATACACTTCCGTAACACCAAAAATCCTGAAAGGAATTTTCAACCTCCTTTCAGGAAAGCAACTCTTTCAACAGAAGTACTCAGCACATTATACAATATAAACATGTTATTCAGAGAAATGTACAACATAGGAGATTTTCATTGCATTTACTACATTTGTTAGCCAAAATGTAGCGCTCTTATAATCGCCAACAGAGCTGCAGCAAAACCTCAGTAATATCAAACAACAACAAAACGTGGCAGTTAGCCATCCTTCTATTAAGAAAAAGAAAACATTCTCAGTAAGTACAGCTTTCTTTGTGACTTTTTTCCCCCTAAAGAACTTGTTCTAAATAATAGCTCACTGGCAAAAGCACGATACTGTTTAAATGTGGGCAGAGTCTGGCATCTTAACTTTGTGAGCAGAAGTTGGTGGGAGAAAGACGGACAATTTTAAGCTCCTATTATTCTCACAGTAAAACAGGGTATGAAATAAAAATAACAAAAGCATTAACTCAAAATATAATTCAGCTGGGCATATAACTCCTTTTCACCTCACTCAGCTCTTATCACTGAGCATCCTAAGTAGGGCTGATTGTGAATGAATGGCAAACGGTTTCGTACTTTTCTAGGGAACAAAATACACATGACACTGACGAAGCTGAAGGAGGGACACAGATGGAAGAAAGCGTGTGGCACTCAATTAACAATTTGCAAAGCTCTGAAATCTGATCACCCAGTACATACTCATAATAATTTCCTAAGAAACCAAAGAATTCTTTCCTTCTACATCATGGGTTTTCTGCTTCATCGCATTCTGCAGGGCAATGGTACTTAATGCCAATTTAGTGAAGCCATGGGGGAACAGTAAATAAATGGGTACCAGTCTCAAATATTTACCTAGATACGACTCTTGATCCACACACTGAAATAGGCAATGTGAAGATGCCTTTTCAAAGTACACTGTAAATTTTAGGTGAAAGAAGATGTTACATGTCAATTAAAGTCAAATATTTTCACTGATCAGCTACATCAAGCAGGCTGCTCTACTTAACATCACAGCAAGGAGGTCAAGATGGGCCTCCTGCTCCAGGAATCCTGACAGGGCAAAGGTCACCACCCGTCAACATCCAGCAGGCTGTGACCGGAGGAAACATACTCAAGCCAGGTTCTAGAAACAGAGAGCAACTCCGTGAAGTGAGTGAAGCTGAGCTCCAAGGAGTGGCCAGAGGTCTCACAGACAGGGGTAGACAGCTACATAAGGAGATCAGAACTTTCAAACCACTACTAGCGGCACAGTAAGCCGCGTGGGGCAGGATGGCGGAGGCGGGGTTTGTGTAGAGGGGACGAGAGACAGGAGAGAAAGCGGTCATACGGGGCGGGCCCCGTGCAAGGGCGGCGTGGCACTGACCGGGGCGCAGGGGTCTCTGAAAGCTCTCGTCAAGTGATGGGAGGGGGAGAGGGAGTGCCAGTCCAAAGATGGACGCTCGCCGGTCCCCAGACCCACGTGCCAGGCCTGGAGCCATGGTGCTTCCTCTCCCAGCCACCTGGTGAGGTAGAGAGCACCACCTCCACCGCACAGATGAGACCGAGGGTGCCCAGGCCCGTGATTTCCACATCATGCACCCCATAAACAAGTCAGTCACAGGGCACATCTGGAACCCCTGGGGCCAGCGCCCCTACTCTAATGCATGGGGCTGAAATAAACTTGAGAAGTTAACCAGTACAGGCAATGAGGGCAAAATCAAGAATGACTCTTTGACACAGCCCCCAAGGGACTGGGGATGTCCTGGTTTTGTTAAGAGAAATGGGCAAACCGCATGGAGAAGCAGCTATTTCTGAGGGGCTTGAGAAACTCCTCAGCAGGCAGGTGAAAAGGCAAGTCTGGAGCTGGGGGACAGGTCAGGGCTGGAGAGAAAGGGAACCAGCCCAGGGAGATGGATAGCTGAAGCTAAGCAAATGTCTGAGATGGTCAAGTGGGGGGCTGTAGACGCAGACCAGCCTTTCCCTTCAGGATATGATCAGGCAAACGTATCTGGGTGGAGAAAAACCTCCAGAGTGCTTCAAGTATTCCAGTAAAGCATGGTCCAAGGCTCGAGTGCACCTGCTCAATGATGCGCATGGGATACCACGGCTCTAATCTGCAAACCAGCTGCAAATACACAGAGGATACCACAGCAGGCAATGGTGGATTTCAAATGCACAGTTCCACATCTTCACTGACACATAATCACATCTTCATTAATCCTGGAAATCACTGGTTCTCCATTTCAAAAATCGGTCTCTAATTTTTATACCAAAGTTTTAAAAAATATTCATGTCTAAATTTTTAGGTTGAAAATACTAGAGTAGTATTAGTTACCCTCATCTCGAAGTGCAGTAATTTCTTCACAAGAAGAATGTTTACCAAGAGGAAACTAATTACTAGTTATAAAAGATGTCAGTATCTTGAGTTGAGCTATCACACAATAATAGTGACAGAAAATTCTATACAAGTGGCCTCACCCAGAGTTTCCCAATCATTAATCTCCAGGTTAGCTTTAGACGGCTGTCAAAACTTGTGCTGCCGCTCCATTTATTCAACACACAATGGCCTCCTGCTTGCTGGACATTGCACGAGGCATCAGGGACAAAGACATGAAAAGCCACGCTTCCTGGTGTCCAATGTGCTCAGAGTCCAACAGGGATAGAAAATTCCAATTATTATCTTAAAATTTGTACGGAACAAAAAAAAAAAACCCAAATAGACAAAACAATCTTGAGAAAGAAGAACAAAGCAGAAGGCATTCCCCTTCCTGATTTCAAACTATATTACAAAGCTTGAGCAATCAAAACAGTATGGCACCGGCATAAAAACAGGCACATAAACCAGTGGAACAGAACAGAGAGCCCAGAAATAAACTCGCACAAATATGGCCGACTAACTTTTGAAGACGGCACCAAGAACACTCAACAGGAAACGAATAGGATCTTTAGTAAATGATGTGGAAACCTGAATATCCACATGCAAAGAGTGAAAGTAATCTGCACCTTATAATACCTATAAAAATTAGCCCTGGCTGGTGTGGTTCAGTGGATTACGTGCCAGCCTGTGAACCAAAGGGTTGCTGGTTCAGGTCCCAGTCAGGGCACACTCCTGGGTTGTGGGCCAGGTCCCCAGTAGGGGGCGTGCAAGAGGCAACCACACACTGATGTTTCCCTCTCTCCCTCCCTGCCCCTCTATAAATAAACAAACAAACAAACAAGTAATTTTTAGAATGAAAGATAAGTTAACTCAAAATGGATTTAAGACTTAAATGTAAGACCTGATCCCATAAAACTCAGAGAAGAAAACACAGGGAAAAGCTCCTTGACGTAAGTCTTAGTAATAATTTCATGGACACCAGGAGCAAAGACGTCAAAAATAAACAAGGGAGACCACATCAAACTAAAAAGCTTCTGCACAGCAAAGGAAACCATCAATAAATTGAACAGGCAACCTAGTGAATGAGAGGAAATATTTGCAAACCTTTTATCTGATAAGGGGTTACTATCCAAAGTATATAAAGAACCTATATAACTCTATAGCAAAAAAGCAAATAATCCAATTAAAAATGGGCAAAGAACCTGATTAGACATTTTTCCAAATCACATACACAAATGGCCAATAGATACACAAACAGGTGTTCAGCATCATTAATCGTGACGGAAATGCAAATCAAAACCACAATGAGGTATCACTTCATACCTGTGAGGATACCTGTTACAAAAAGATGACTGATAACACACATTGGCAAGGATTTGAGAAAAGTGAACCCTTACATACTGTTAGTGGGAATTAAATTAGTGTGGCCACTAGGTAAAACAGTATGGCAGTTCCTCAAAAAAAAATTAAAAGTACCATGGGATCCAACAATCCCACCCCTAGTACATAGCTGAAGCAAATGAAATTAGGATCTTCAAGGAATATCTGCACCCCCATTTCCACTGCACTTTTTTTCCACAATAGCCAAGATAAGAAGACAACCTAAATGTTCTATGAGGAATGAGTGGATAAAAAGTTTACACACACACACACACACACACACACACACACACACACTGGAAATACTATTCAGTCCATAAGAAGGAGGACGGCTGGGGGAGGAGGAGGAAGAGCAGAAGGAACAGGAAGAAGGGGAGGAGCAGCAGGAGCGGGAGGAGCAGGAGGAAGAGGAGGAGGAGGAGGAGATTTTGCCTCCTGTGACAACACGGATGAGCCTGGAAGTGACGTAAGCAAGACAGAGAAAGACAACTACTGTGTGGCAGCACTTGTGCACTCTAAAAAGCAAGTGAGAAGTCAATTTCACAGAAATGACAGAATGGTGGTTGGTGAGATCCAGGGGTGTCCAACCTTCTGGCATCTCTGGGCCACTCTAGAGGAAGAAGAGTTGTCTTGGGCCACACATTGAATACAGTGCAACAAGTAATCACAATAAAATCTCATAATGTTTTAAGTAAATTTGCGATTTGGGGTTAGGCCGCATTCACAGTCATAATGGGCTGCATGTGACCCGTGCCCGAAACCTTTCAGTTACAAAAAGTGTTTCTGAGGACCTGACTGCCGCCAATAACACAGTACTGGGTACTGAAAGTCGCTGAGAGGTGACCGTGCTCCTTCTCACCACAAAAAGAAAAAAAAGGTTAACTATGGATGCATTAATTACCTTGATCCTGCTTTCCACAAACCACCACACTGAACACTTTAAATGTATACAGTTATATCTGTCAGTTATTCCTCAATAGCTGGGGGGCAGAGAGGAGCACAGTCCTGCAGCAGGGGGACGAAACAAAAAGGAGCACTAACTGCTGGTGTGACCAGTGCCACACGGGAGCTCAGTGTACAGGCGCGGAAAGCAGGGCAGAGGAGGAAGAATGAAGGAAGGCTTTGCTAAGCAGAGCAGACCTGGAGCACGAGAAGTCTGTCCATCCATCACACACTAAGAATGGGAAGATGGGTGGGAGGTCCAGGCAAGAAGCAGCACGTAAAAATGCAAAGAGCCAACAAGCAAGAGAACGTGGAAGGGTAACCACACCAGCAGGCATGGGACAGTGAGATGGCATGGCGACGGCAGTGAGGGGGCGGGGGGGGGGGGGGCTTAAGTGGACTACTTGTTTCCTAGAAACTTACTTCCCCCTTACTCAGCCTCCTAGAAGCTCCCTCTTGGTCTTGCTGAATGGAAAGTATCAATGAATGCTTATCAAGCCATAAATCCACATAGACCGGGAACTGTGGGGTTAATCAGATCAGCTACGGTTCCCAGAAAGAAGGAAACGGGAAAGAGTGTTTATTAGGCTCTTAGTACCAGATCCTGGGCTACCTGCTCTTACACATGAAATCTCATTTAGTAATCACAACTCTCTTTTAATAAGGAGGAAATTATACAGACTGTTTAAGTAGCTCGCTCAAGACCACTCATCTTGAGAAGCAGCTGTTGCTCAAATCAGGTTCACTTTATTCCAGACTCTCCTCCACCTCTCCCCACACAGGACTCCAAGGTTATACATCTTCGTACCATACTATATAAGCATATATTTATCTACTATTTGTTTAAATAAAAAAAACACGGAGAAAAAAACAGAAAGAAGAAACAAAGGTCTCAAGTATACGTAAGCTATTTAAACACCAAGAAGCCACGAGGGGGGAAGCGCACTGTGGTTCCTCAAGGAGGAAAAAGAAGCAACAGTCCCAGGAACCCATCGTGAGCCCCGCCCAGGCCTGGAAGGCGTGGATCTCACCACACATGGGACACTACCCCTGCACAAAGATGCTCGGTAGGCTCACCTCACCGAGATGAGATGACGTAAATGTGCTGGCTCTCCCTGCAATCGCAGATGAGCCAGTGAGCGCATGTAAGAAAATGATACTCTCGAACTGCAGCATGTCCTTCCACATGGCACTTCAAACAAAATCACACAAGTAGGATAAAACAGCAATTTGGAACAGCAGAGTTGCAGTGGGTCAGGTCAGGGTTCCAGTCTTGGCTCTGTGACCTTTGTGACCTTGAACAACTTACCCACTCGACGCAAGCCTTTGCTCCCCCCAAGTCAGGCCTTCTCCACTACAGGCACCCTACAGAACTGGCAAGGAGTCTGGACAAGAAACCTGACTTCCACTCGATCACGGACCGTTTGTCACACTGTCCACTGCAAACGTACACCAGTCCCTTTGGTTTGTTGAATGCCTTCATCTAACCAACATTTACTCAACACCTCCTGCGTGCCGGGCACCACACCAGCCAGGTGCTAGTCAACTTGAGCAGTGCGTAAGTCTTGCTCTCCCACACCAGACTGTAGCTATATGGGTGCGCACACAGGGAAACCAAGCGGCACAGTACGAAGAAACGAAGGCAGTCTGAGCGTCAGACCTATTTGTTACTGGTGTATCTTTATCAATGGATGGTCTTCTTTCCAGATAACGACAAGGGAGAAAAAATCACTTAGAGTCTAGTTACAAGGCTTAAAGAGATAATGAGCAATAGCCTTCCAGGCATGACGCCGGGTAGGTGCCACAAAACAGGAATGAAAATCATAAATATAAGTTAGGTTCAAACTTGACGACTGACGATGTCTGCTTGTTAGATGTTGTCAGGCAATTTCTGGACAGAGAATTATTAAAATATGGTCCCAAGACTGCCATGAGTTTAGCAAAAGATTCTAACTCTGATGAGACCAAGGACGATACTTGAAAATATTTAAACATACACACAATGCTCCAATACAATAATACACTTAGCAGCTTTGTGTCCTACTTGCAGGGATGTACGCCACCATTTTAAGTTCTGCTTTAGAAGTATTTCTGTTTTCCCCGAAAAACCCGGAACCCACATTTTTCCACCAGAACTTCTAAGTTACCACACAGATTCAGTCTTTGACAGGACTTAATTCAAAGCCATACGCGGCCACTAAACCACAGAAACTTTTAAAACTACAGACATATAGAAGACAGTGAGTGAAATTTAACCTGGACAATTTGATAAATGGCAAATACAGCCTAAGCCCCGGAGTTAGGCATTTCCAGCGTCCCTGGCCTCTGGTACAGGCTGGATGCATTTCGTTCAAAGTCAGGCAGGGCCTATAAACAGCCATCACAATGCCAGTGGGAGCTCTCCCCCAGCATCCCACCTCTGATCGCACACCAGGAGCTGGGCTCAGAACTGGGACTTGCTACCCTACAAATGTATCTAGCTGGGAGGGAGTGGGGCAAGATTTACTGAAATGCCCTGTGAAACAGGGAGCTCTCCCCAGCCTCCCCCACTGTCACCCAGCAGAATGCAGGATCATTTTCATGAACAAGGCCAGGCCAGGGGCGGCCTTGCAGCCCCTGGCTTTGCAGCTTCTTTTCAAAGGCGCGGTAATCCGGTGTGTGAACAGGGCAAGCAGGAGTGACAGGGGAAGCATACCAGCAGCTTGGGGACTCCTGACAGAGGCAGGACGTCCTGACTTCCGGGCTCCCCCTGCCCCACCCCCACTGCTCCCTGCTGTGGGGGACATTTGCCACGGAAATCAGCAATTAATATCTGTAATTTCCAACCACTCTATCTTGTTACTATGAATATTAAAACATTATTGGAAGAGATATTTAAATATGTGTTTTCAACAGAGGTCTAAAGTTCTTAAGTGTGATTTTACCACTAGTTTTCAGAACCAATTTCCCCCCACAGGAATGCATTTTCTTAAAGAAATCTCAACGGGCACATAAAATCTGATACAAAGAAATTCACTTATAGTTCTCTCTAGACAAGTCTACCTCTTCACGTATTTCCTGACCTCGCCTTAACTTTTGATGGCTTCCGCTGCATGCCTGCAAGCCTGCCACAACAGTGAAAAAGGACGGCATAAAATTAAGTCTTTATATGTCTCAACACCTTAGAATAGTTATAGACTTAATTCTCTATTTTCAGATAAACCAAATTTGTGCATACTAACAGCTTAAAATTTTATTAATTTGAGTATAAGATTTCATCAATATCTAGAAGACAGTTGTACTCCTCAATGTTTATCTTTAAATGATAAAGATTTTTCATCCAAAAATGTAGGTACGAATTTCAAATAAATACGATTCACTTTTTTACAGCCAGAAACTGAGGCAAGGGAAGACAAATGAATATATCAAAAAAAGATGATGACCCATTAGACAAAATATATTTTTGTCTTGTCTTTGTAAGAATTATCATTAGGAAAAATTGCTAACCTTATTAAATCTGAGAATTTGACTATTTCTGACACAAATTTGAGTACAGATTCCCAAATCTTTAAATTTTTTGGAAAAAAAATACATGCAGTACGTACACAGTGCATCAGTTAAGCTGAAGTCAAAAGTTTCCAGCGATAACATGGACAATTTAATGCATCAGAGGAGAAAAGATGAAATTCACTCTTAAACGTCAGAAATGTTTTACAAGCCATCGAATTCCTCGAAATGTCCCCTCAACATTTAAAATGGGCACCTCAAGTAGAATGAGATGTCCCAGTAACTGCTGCTCTGTAGGAGTCTCTCACCTTTTATAATAATTTCTCTAAATCCCTCTTCAAGACCTTTCCATTTCACAAAGAGAAAACGGAAAATGCTACATTTAAAAACCGACAAAAACGGGCTTTAAATCCTAGGGCTAAAGAGACACTATTTATAGTCCTGAATAGTTTTATGTATGAATATTGATTTATTATTTTGTTTTGTTTTGTCTTATAGCCTTCCAGCATTTGTTTTCTAAAGTCATTTATTCATCACATTATCTTCAGATTCTACTATTAATGCTAATGTTGTATGATTCAATAGAAGCACCCAGTACATCAGTGACGAGGGATAAAAACTAAAGAAACAGCATTTCCTTCAGGGAGAAAGAAGCGTGATTGAGTACATGTTTTTTTAAGTTACAATTTATCCAAATAGCCCAACGAACAGTCAAGACCATATGGAAAAGTGATCCAACGTGATAAATCAGACAGCCATTCACGGCTCAGTATTGACACAACCAGTCATTCAGCAGCTTGCTGTAATTTTCTCACACGGGGCTGCAGGATTCAAACGACCCATCAATCGCCGCTCCTGTGAAGACTGTCAGTGGCTGTCAGGCTGGGTCCCAAGATGGAAACGCGGCGGCCACGTGCAACAACAGAGCGAGGACTTTACCCACTAAGCAGCGCGCACTGTGGGCATCCGCTTCTGAAACAAGCATCTGGGGCTTTCATCTCCTTTTATGCAGGAGCATTTGATCCTCAGAGCAGCCGGACTTCGGACTCAAACGGACGGGGAGAGATTTCAGGGGAGGGCGTGGGAGGCAGATGCAGAGATCTGCTGTACTACTTCCGAGATAAAATGCTATTTTTGAAAAGCCACACTAAAAGCACATAGATCCTCTTTATCACTTTTAATCTGAAAAGACAGACATTCATAAGACCTAAAGAAAATATAAAAGTAATCCAAAGCATTATTTTAACACTTCAAAATAATATACTCAGATACTTTTCACACATAACCAAAACAGGGAAGTAATTCTGATAACAACACTGACCAGTAACTCTTGAGCACTTTTGGTGAAGGAATCAAACGTTCCAGTGCAAGAACCAGATCGGCCTCTACAGGAAGCAGGGTGCTCACCCCTCTCCCACCATCTAGGTTAGGAAACGTATGTTCCTGGCAGCTATGCCCATGCAAATGGGTTCCCAGCAAACACACACTCTTCCGTGCTTTTTTCCAGTACCCTAGGCAGTGAGGCACCTCTTCAGGTCTTTGCTTCAGCTGACAGCACGCACCTGGCGGTCAGGCCCGGCCGCAGGGCCGAGGGGGAGCAGGGCCTGCTGGACAGCACAGGTTTCCACCAGTCCCGACAACCAACTGGGCTTCCAGAGACTTTTCCACGAAGGCATCTCAGGCCACCTTAAAACTTGCATCTGAACATCCAGAAAGAGAATCTGCTTCGTAGGACTCTTTTGTTGGTCATCAAGGATCAAAGCTGCCCGTCAATAAGCGGACGAAGAGAGGTCCACAGAAAATTCGACGATGCAAGTTACAGACCGATCACCGCAAGGTGGCTGAGCGTCGGCAGGACAGCGCGCTGAGGCTGGCAGGCGGAGTGCGGCCTCACACGCCCAACCCCGGGCCGAGGGCACGCTGTGCCCTCCCACGAAGCAAGAGGGTCACGACAGATGATTTGTACGTGCCCACTCCCATACTCACGTGGGCACGTGGCATGGTTTTAAAGCAAAATATTCTGAAACAAACATCATCACAACAAGTAGCACTCTGCCAGGCCAGGCTGAATGGAGTATTCGGGTACAGAGAAAGACTGGGGTCACAAGTCATTTTCAGTTTGTACAGAAAATAAAATGCACTAAATCACATTTAAATGAACTGACTTCCATGATGCTTACAAAATCGACCATGTTTTAAACTTGTGAGCAGTATAAACTACTCAGAAGAGATCAGAGTGAAGACAGTTCCTGTAGCTGGTAAATACATTTTAATGTCTGAGACAAGTCTGTTTATGTATCGGACAGGCTATAACCCACAGTTATGTACATACTCATGTAAATTACAAAGGTATTTATAAAATGTAATGTAATGTAGCCAAAATGTAAATGCAGTCGAATTGTTTGATTTTAGGATTTATATGTTTATAATCTAAAGAGAAACTCTAGGTAAACATGGCAGATTCAACGCTTACATCTAGTACCATTAGCTCTGAAGAACAAAAACAGCAGTAAAGTTCCCTTTTCATTTGATTTTTGTTTGTTTAAAACAATTCCCAAAGTACAGGAACAACAACAGCAAGAAAATCCTGGATGCTAGAAACAGAAGGACAAGTAGTTACTAGCTTAGCCAACACAGCTGACAAGACAGAATTGTAAAAAGGCTCAGAAATTGGTGGAACCAGGCACCCCCCGAGAGGACAGCGGTGGTAGATGGGTGTGCAGGAGCTTAAAGCAAGAAGGGTGGTCCATGGTGACCCAGCAGCAGCATCTCTCCCATTCAGCACAGCACCTGCCACAAGCTAGCAGAAGCCCAGAGATTTACTCCCCAAAGAGGGGGGACCCGGTCCTGCAGAATCAGCACTGCAGACGCAGGGCAGCAATGCCGGGGTGAAGCTGGGGCCAGCCCAACAGCAAAGACCTAGACATACTAGGGTATGAGTGGGGTGTCCCAAATTCCCCTGAACAGCCACCCAGGTACCCCACAGTGGATCTTATGGCCAGCAAGCCCCACCAAGGCATCTGGACAACCAAGGGCTCCTGGTAGCTGAGCAAAGCCTTCAATGTGAAAACAAGACCAAAACAAGCAGAAAAGGACAAATAAGAAGACAATGCAATGATGTAAATCATTAATATCTCAGAGACAAAAGTCTGTTTCCTTTCAGTCTTTTTTCAACATTTTAATTATACTGAAAACTTACTGAATGGAGCTGTTGTTTTATCTAATATTATATCATAAATATTTTGACATGTTATAAACATTCTAAATAGAGCATTTTAATGGCTTCAAAAAAAGACAATAATCTACCCTAAAACACAGAATTCTATTAAAACAAAAAAAAGGGGAATTAAGAAAAGGAAAAATTCCTCAAAAAATTAGGAACAGAGTAGAGTTACCATATGATGCAGCAATCCTTCTTCTGGGTATATGCCAAAGAAACTTTAAAATGTTTACTCTCAAAGACACATGCACCCCTGTGTCCACTGCAGTATTATTCACAGTGGTCGAGACATGGAGACAACGGAAGCATCCTTCGATAGAGGACTAGATAAAGACAACGTACTCCCTACACACAAGGGAACATGGCTCAGCCATAAGAAAGGATGAAATACTGCCATTTGCAACAACATGGACAGACCTTGAGAATACTATGCTAAGTGAAATAAGTCAGTCGGAAAAAGCTAGGAACCGTGTGACTTCACTCACATGTGGGATATAATATAAGCCGAAACGCAGAGACACAGACAGGCACCATCATAGTGGCCGCCAGAGGGAAGGGGTGGGGGCTAGTGAAGGTGAAGGGGGCCATGGTGATCTGACTGTGGGTGGTGGGCATACAATGCAGTACACACACAGATCACGTGTCACAGACATGTATACTTGAAATCTGCATGATCCTATCAACCAATAAATTTAATTTTAAAAAAGGAAAGAAAAAAGAGGAAGGGGGGAGGAACTCCGAGAGGACTTGAAAGAACCTTGGAAGTTACCAATGTAATAGAATGAAGAACTCGTCCAGAAACGGGAGCAAAAAGAAAATGACACAGAAAACAGGAGGAAAGAGTAAGAAAGTTAGAAGTCCATATGCCCAGTGTCAGATGGCACAAGTTTCCAAACGGGAGAGGAGTAAAACTGAGGGGAAGGGCATCAAAGACACAAGGCAAGAGACTCTCCACCCTGAACGCGTGCACAGGGCAGCGGGCAGAGAGGCGCCAAGATAACCCCACGGACACCGGGGAAAAGAAGATGCCACACACTCAAGGAAAGGTAGAGAGGTCACATGCTAAGGATCGGAAGCAAGAAGAACGGCCCCTGACCTCCTAACGGCAGCACTGGTGGCTGCATGAGGGTGACTGCTTTGGACTTCTGAAAGCCCTGAGACTCACATAATGTTCTGAACCAATGTGACCACCCCAAAATTCAATTTTTAAAAAATTTTGAGGACAAATGATTTCCAGAACTCTATTCCCAGGCTATCTTTAAGTCATGTTTGAGAATAAAGACACTTTCAGACATGCAAGACCTGAAAGGCGTACTTCCCTACGCCATTCCTGAGAAAGCTACAGGAGGGTGGGCAGTACCAAAACAAGAAAGACACGGAATCCAAGAAACCAAGGATCCCACCCAACACAGCAAAGAGGTGGAGCAGGACTCCAAGGTGACCCGTTCCGGTAGCAGGTGTGCACGTGACAGGGGCCAGCCAGAGGCTCTCCCCGAGACGCCTCTAGAAGACAAAAGTGCTAACACACTGTTGGATCTGAACGTCTTTACAACAAAATATGGACAGTTATAACTGATTAAAAAACCTGAAATGCAGTGAGTAGTAAGTACATGTAGAAAGTGAAAGAAAAGACAATTCCTAACTTCAAGAAGAGCTGCAGAGGAGGCGTGAGCAGCGGTTCAGCACACGGCTCACTTCGGAGGAGAGCTTCCCAGCCTCGACAACGCAGAAGTGCAGCAGCGGCCAAACCAAACATCACAACAAAGCCATAGTGGGGGGACGGGCAGGCATGAAGGACTCGTGCTTGTGGTGGGAACAGGGTGAGAGAGGAGAGTGGGGTTGGCACCTGCTGGGGGAAACCAAGAGTCGAGCCTAAAACCGAAAGCAGCAATACAGGTGTGTTATTCAAAACTTCGGAGGCATCTGGAGGAACCAGCCCAGGGAGTTCCAGGAGGCTGCCAGTGGGGGAAGCGGGGCAGCTTGTAAAACCACTGGCTGTGTAAACCACTTCCATCTATACCCTCGATACGAATGAAAACTTTTCAAAAACTAGGCTAAAAGCAAAGATTAGAGACACTAGTGGAAAAGAAATACAGTATCAAAAGCTAAAAAATCTTAAAGCCATACTTTACATATTACCATTACTTAGAAGCATACTAAAAGCCCAGGGGAGGCACTGAGGGCATATTCACTGCTCGGCACACACTTCTGAAAGAGGAGATAACAATTTGTCAGCGAGCACCCTCTCCTTATCTCCCTCAGAGGGCTGCAAGATTATTAATCTTCACAACACAAAGAAGTGGAAAACTACAATTCCCAGTATACCCTGCAGCCCATTGAATTATTTTAAGTACATGAGGCTTTGCTATGAGGGGGAAGATTAATTTTAAGAAAATACAGAACTAGTTCTCACAAGCCATTTCTAGCCTACTGTGTTCTACAAACATGTTTCCAGTCTCTACTTGAACAAAAAAAGAAAAGAAAACAAATCATCTGTTAAGAGTTGAACACTGTTTTCTCTTACCTCGAAGAACGATTTCAAGAAGATGGCACTGAAAGTCCAGAGACACAGAATGTTCGAGACAGAAATGAACTGGGAGGTCACAGACCCTCTTCTCCCCTAGCCTGCCCTGCACCCAGTCTTAGCACGAGGAACCCAGGGCTCATACCAAACGCCCAGGAGCTGTGTGCAGCGTCACGGGGGTGAGAATGACTCACTCACCCACGCAGCGAGTGAGCCACTATTCTATGTACCAGAACTCAGGACCGAGGTGTCCGTGGTGTCTGCGAACCTAGGCTCCACCCCCGTTCTGTGCTTTTGGTAAGTCACTGACCACTGCAACCACTTCAGCTTCCCCATCTGTGAAACAAAGACAACTATTCTGGATTTCACAAGAAACCTGGTGAGACTGAGGTGGACTCCACATTCCTGAAGGAGAGAAGAAACTCCAGACCCTCCCCACTGTCCTCAAGCTTACACAACTAACACATTCACTTCACACCTGCCACACCCAAAATCGAACTGGCCGGGCCTCTCTGTCTGCATTCAGACCCCTGGACAGTGGGCCCAAATCTCCTCTTCCATTCCAAACCGGGGGGCCTGCGTCCCCCAAGACTTGCCTCCCCGCCCACCCTGCACCTTCCTTACTCCAACAGTCAAACCTCCAGGCCCTCCCTATTTTGCCTTCTATGCAACTTAAAGCTATCTGTCTTAGTTCCTTTAGGCTGAGGCAGGCATACCACAAACTGGCTGACTTACAAACAACTGAAGTTTCTTTCTTCCAGTTCTGGGGGCTGAAAGTCCAAGACCAAGGCACTGGCAGATATGGTGACTGGTCAGAGCCCACTTCCTGGCTCAGTCTTCTCACTGTGTTCTCACATAGTAGAAGGGACAAGGGAGCTTTTTAATAAGGGCACCGACTCCATTCATGAGGGCTCTGCCCTTAGGACCAACCCAAACTTCCACCTCGTTCTCCCACATCTTTAACCCTGTGAGAATCAGATCACTCTCCATCAACACACTCTACAAGTTTAGGATTATATGAGACACATACAGACACACTCCTGCTGTTCTCCCACTAAATCCCAGTCCAAATGTTACCTCCACTTCCCACTTGACTTTTCGCAGCCCCAGCATCACCTCCACCTCTAATTCCCACGGCGCTTCTATGTATCTCTGTTATACCCATCACCACATTATAAGATTCCTGACATGCCTGATCTCCGGCTCTCCAACTGTTCTCTGAGGGCCTAGATATATATATATTTTGTAATTTCTCTAAAATTTGTTTCAAGTTTTTGTGACTTAGAGAAATTATTAAAATGTTGGTTGCACAAGAGGCAAATACCCTGCACAAAGCAGGGTATATGAATGGACCAAAGCCTTTTTCTGAAGATACCCAGATTGTCATAGGCTAGAAAGGAGGAGAGGGGAGCAGACAGAAAGAGGATTCCTGTTTTAAGTTCTCTGTTTGATTACAAAGACCACAGAATGCCATTCCTCAAAAACCAATTACTGACGTCGTATACCTAAGACCTGTTGTAGGAATTACCGAGACGCCATTAAATGGAAGTCAGAACCATCATTTTGCTGACGAAAGACTGAGATTCTTTTCCTCTCTCACAATCGAGGCCCAGGAAACGAAAGGGTGAAACCAGGGTCCTCAGTCTGGTGTGGCAGTTAGATAGCAGCCTCACAAGAGGATCAAAAATCAGAGCTCTGGACGGCTCTGATGCTACCATTTTATCTTACTCCATTTTTATAGGCATAAATCCCACTTTTTAATGGTCTTCTTATTCCTGACTGTTAGAAATTATTGGCAATTCGCTCTAATGAGTTTCCATCATGTTTCATTCCCAAATCCTATTGTGGCCACTCATTCTAACCGAAACCAAAATTGATCAATTTTTAAAATTAAAAAGAAAACACATTTAAAAATACATTTGTAAGCAATCCAAAATCCTTCCAGTATTATCTATCATAAATTCTGAACATCCAGTAAGATTGTAAGGAACCATTAAAGCATTAAATCTTCAGATTTGAAATTTGAGAATACAGTGTTAAAAATCTGTAAGAAAGCAAATTCTGCATAAGAAAACATATCCATAAGTACAGGTGTTTTTATTCATCCTCATCTCACTTATGCAACGGACTTATCCACTAACTTACTGAGTTGGGAGGGGAAATTCTAAGTGCTTTTACGTCTACCAGAACCTTGAACGTACATCAGTACTGGGCCCTGGCTCTTAACTTGGTCTTTCCCTGTGCCCCCGCCCCCCCTAACAATCAGGATCCAACCAAATGGCAGAAATAGCTCCTGCTGCATGCAATTATGGAACTAGACAAGAAGGGTGTGAAAGTTTGAATGAAAATATTAGAAGTGACAGCTTCCCACCTTAGTCTTTCTGTGCCCTCTCCAAACTGCAAGGAGCAGATGGTAATTTTCGAGCACATTCAGACCAGGCTTGGAAGGACAGCTCAGTGATAAAGAAATAACTGCACATGTGAAAAACTACATGTTCTGCAACCTACGGTTTTTAATCTAGAAAAGCTTTGGTACCAGTTAACACAAACAGAAAAGCTGCCATACACATGGCTTCATATAAAATGCTGGTGTATAAATTATAAAATAAATTTTTAACAGTTTCCTTTTCACATTTGCACTACAGCATGCCAGTAAACACTGGAATTTTTAAGGAAAAAAAAAAAAACCCTGAAATTTAAATATTACATAAGTCACCAAACAATGAACACTAACTCTGGACGAAAGGAGAGCGCTTCCCGGCTCTCAGTCCCTTCACAGCCCCAAACCGGGCGGTGCCCACGGCCCCGACACCAGCACCGCTCGCCTGCACACCGCCACAGCGGGTGGAAGGACGAGAGCTTAAAGAATAACAGAAAAAGGCGTGTGTTAGACACTGATTCATTTACATTTTAAACGCAAAACTGACTACTACCACTCAGGTTAAAAGACAAAAGCTCTTTGCCTCTTTTTCTGTTCACGCCAAACAAACAAACAAACAAACAAAAAAGATAAATAAAATGAGAGCTGCTGTGGGGCGGGTGGCCAGAACCACCGTGGCGGCTCTGTAGCCCCTCTCCCAACTCTAGCTCTACCTTAAATTCCGGTTCAAGCAGAAATGTCAAGGAAAAAAGCCCCCTTCACACGACAGCCCACAGAGCAAACAAGTAACAGCGCTCTTGAAGGAGGACCTGGTGGAACCCCCGCGCCAGAAGTTTGGACCCCGGCCAAGACCACACCAGGGCCCCTGCTTCTACCCACGGGGCCACCTGTCCTTTAATTTCAAGTGGCTTATGCCTGGCAAGTAAGCTTCACAGGGACTACAGGCAGCCTGCACGTGGGGAGGAGGCTAGGGTTCTGACCCTCCTGAAATTGTGCGGAACACAGAGAACACGGTTTTGTCCTCAGGAAACCTCGGTCCGGCTTCTGACACTCCATCTAAACCCTGGGAGTGCTACTTAGCTGAAGCCTCCGTCTCCTTGTCTGGAAAATGGTAACACTCTCAGCACCGGTTAACAGGTCTCTGTGCGGCTCAAGCGAAATTAGCGATTTACAAGCACTTAGCAAACTGTACAGATCTTAGCTGAGGTTCCAGTTGTGATGCTCAAGCATGCCAGGGCGGGGATGTGGTCGCCTGGATCCGAGCTGCTACCACAGCATGCCATCAACTCAACGGCAGGCCTTCAGGGCCACCGCAGCCTGGGGTCACTCAGTGAGGTCAGAGGCCCGTCCTACCCTTGGATCCCCAGCACCTCAGTCTCTAGCCTGTCTGGTTTGGGTGCTGCATCAGTCACTTTCCTAGCTTCCCCCAGGTTCCCACCCCTCACGTTTATGCTACAGTTTCAACAAAATGATGGACACATATGACAATGAAGCCACAGCAACATGCTTTTAAGCAACCGGGGTTCTTAGACCCAGGCATTTTTTAAAGCTGACGTTATTTTTGTGTGTTTGAGAACACATACAGTGCACTAAATGAGCTATGATCTACATGGTATATACAGCCCACACACACGGCTGTAGGAGAGCCAGCCAAACGTGAGCACCCTCACCAAGGACAAGACCCAGCGTGCACTCAGGGCTGGGGCGGCAGCCTTGCTTACTTGTTAAGAGTCTGGAGCAGCACGGAATGGATTCAATCCCAGCTTCTCCACTAACGTATTGGGGGGAGTTGCTTAATCTCTGTGTGCCTTCATCATCTGCAAAGTGACAGAACAGTATGCACCTCACAGAACTGCTATGAGGTCGAAGGAATTCATACACATCACATGCTGAAACCAGCATGTGATACACACGGGGGACTATAAGTATTTATGTCATCATTCAATGTGTTCTGGACAGTGTGGTTTGCGTGATCATACACACATGTATGTATGTGGTTCCATGCATTCCCACACAGTGAATGTACTTGTCTAAGCATACACACATCTTTCCACATGGTATGTGCAGTGCATGAATTTGGGTTGACACCAGGCAACACATCCTGAGTGTCTGCCCTGCGCCAGGCACCGCACTAAGAGCCCAATGCTTAAGAACACATTTAACCCTTGTGACAGCACCACAAAAACCGAGCCCAGAACGACCCCACAGCCCGCTCTTGGTGCATCACCTACAAGTGGTCTGCGTGAACGCAGCTGTAACTACAACATGTGAAGACAGCAGGGAACACAAGCGAAAGCTGTCCTTACAAATCCGTTATTAGAGAACAAATCACCACAGTCGTTACTTTCACTCTGGAGTTTCAACAACGTCTCCTTCGTAAAAGTGCTCTGCAGTATCTCCAAGGATCCTGTGCGTAAGAGCAAGCAGCTGGTTCGTATATGCCAGAGCTAATTCCTCAGATAAGAATCAACAGATTACATATTCCCATCTCTAACTGTGGGAATGTAAACAGCACGCACCCCGCCCCCGCCCCCCAGATGAAGGGCTCCCGCCGAAATGATGGGCTGCTTTGATGGTCTCATGGTTTCCGCCAGTTTTCATGGTGCTGACTTACTGCTCGGCGTGGTGATTACTACCTTAAGAGAAGTTAAAAAATAACCATTTCATAGTTACCTCAGAAACACTGCCTAAAATACGTAATATTTTATCAAAACAGGGAAATTAAAAATAAAAGTAAACACGTAGTTGCTGACATGATTACTCATCTGTGAAATAAATGCCAGTAAAACAGGATCAGCACGTGAAACACACAGCAGTGAAGAAATGGGTCGACTCTACTTTGTAGGGCAAACACACGCCACAAGAGGAGCAGCCTATATTCTGCACAAGGCAAATCTGTATGCACCGTGTACAATACTATTTCTGCAGCTGAAGTTCACTCAGTGTAAAGTCTGAGCTTTGGAAACTTCAAATGACAATTTGCTCACTAACTTGCTTTTAAAGTATCATCTCTACCCTCTAAACACTCACTGCTAATTCTTAATAATTCTGATATGATTATAAGCTTGTCCCTCCAAAATTGGGCATTATTCTCAATGTCCCCGACCTCGGTTTACTCATCCCTGGGTGTTAAACTGACACAGGTGACATTATTACAGCTTTGATCCTACCTTTGACACATATTCCACCCCACATGAGAAGCACCCACTGAGCCCAACTATCCCGACCTGGAAGTTGATTACAAAAGCCTTGTCAAAAGGCCCGAGCAGGCAAAAACCACACAGCAGCTAACTGGAAGCTAAGAGGATGAAGTAGTAAAGAAACAGAAGCTCATGTTACCTCCTGACACATTCTGTTCAATTATGCTGATGATCACATTTTTGTGTTAATTATTTATGCTAATTAATAGCAGTTAATATGCTGTACCATTTTTGCAAAAGAAATGAACTCTCAATATAATAAAATCTTCCCCAAACTTTCATTGTTTCATCTGTGGCCGACATGCTCAAACACAACCAGGTCACGTCACCTTAGTGGATTTGCGGAACTGGAAAAAATTCCACCTTCAGCATCACGGGGTGGGGCAGAGAGAAGTCTTCACTCATTTACCTCAATGTAAAGATCTAAACCACAAGGACCAGGCCTGGTTCCTGTGGCTCAGTGGATTGAGTCACAGGTTCGATTCCCAGGGAGGGCACCTGCCTGGGCTGCAGGCCAGGTCCCCAGTGTGGGGCATGGGAGAGGCAACCACACACTGATGTTTCTCTCTCTTTCTCCCACCTTTCCCCCCTGTCTAAAAATAAATAAAATCTTTTTAAAAAGTATAATAAATAAGTAAATATAGCACAAGGACTAGAATTTGTCTAGAACGGACTACTTCCTCAGTCCTGGGACAATTCTGTCAATTCTGCCCCCAGTGCCTGCCTGGGTCTGAAGAGCCTGGCGAATAAGCCTGGAGGGATGAACCCACCTGAAATCTCAGCAGGCTCTCCTCCTCCAGCACCCCCACCCCCACCTCTCACCCTCCCAAAGGGCTCCCTAAACTGCCTCAAGTATGGGTGGTAAAAATCTTGAATTTTCTGAATTCCATAAAAATTTCCCAAATAAACATCAAGAATCACGCAAACCCAAAGAAAACAGCAGTTCACAAGGTTATTTTAGCTCACCATAGCAATTGTGTTCAATCCTCAGCCAAAAAAAAAAAGGAAGGGGGGAGAAACGGTATAAGTTAGCTAGTTTTGGTGAGTTCTACTGGTAAATTCTTTACAAGTATAATCTCATTTAACCCTGAAGAACCTATGGAGGCAGGTAATGCTTCAGGCCCATTTTACAAGTGCAAAAACCATCTCTGAGGTTAATGAGCATGAGAGCCCCAGCGGGGAGCAAGCAGCAGGGAGCGTCTGTCAGGAGGGTGACCCAGTACGAGACAAGAGCAACTGCGCTGGCCAGGCAGAAGAAATGGGTGTCAGGCATTTCCTGCACCACCCGATGCCTAAGGAGGAGGCTCCCAGCAGACTCCATCCAGCTGGACCCTCCCCCCGACCCCCGCAATTGGCCAACTTAGGGATGTGCCATCAGGGCCCATTCTCACGCCAGGGTGGAAACAAAGCTCATCCTTAGAGGACAATCCTGGGACTCTGAATTTAAAAAATGGCAAGCGCATCTTAAAGAACCTATCAAAGTATTCCGATCACTTTCACAGAGACTTTTCACCTAGTGTCACAACACATTCTGATACGCACTGATTTAAGAACCGTAATTCCAATGCGTTAATTATCATTTAAAGCATGGAGCTAAACTTGGAGTTCTGAAGTTCGAATGCCTAATCCAGGCGCTAAACTCTGTGAGATTATCAGGTACCCTATTCCACAGTCCTGGGAACTCCACATCAAACAGAATGCCCACGCTGAAGTGATGCACACAGAGTGAACTCCTCAGGGGAACACTGTACGTTTCTAGGCATTATCCCTCCTAGCAGCCTAACAGGATGCTGCTGTCTTTGACAGCCAGCTCAGGGAGGCACATAAGGAAGGTCTGAGGTTTCAAGCCTGCGTACTTGGTTGGTAACCCTCTCTTCCTCTGCTCCCCCAGTTAAACGGGGAAGGAAGAAACACTAAGTATAGAAACCAGACCATAAATGAAAAGAAAGAACCCTGTCCCTGGGAATGTCTTATCTCTAGGAACACTAATGATTATACCTAAAAGCTGAAACACAGTAAAGCATAGCTCACAGGCCAGGAAAGTATAAGTCATCAGCTATTAATAGAGCCGGAGAATCAATTGTCGTAATTAAATCACAGTTTAATCTTCTGTATAACCCTGAGTTAGTCTCGACATGTTTCCTTCTGGTCAGTTTTGGAAACGTCTGCTAATGGCAAAGTTTTTTGTTCAGAGGGGTAAAAATTACCTCCTTCTGGTTGGAAAAGAGTCACAGTCTTAGGGGACTAGCTAAGAGAGATCTAAACACGTAACTAAATTTATGAAGGTTACTGCAAATTGAACAAAACATTCTGATTCAAAGTCCCTATATGCTTATGCCAGAGATAAAAGAGTAGAAATATAGCTTTCCCCAATTAGGAAGTAACTATGTAAAAACAAGAATTTGCATAACTCAAAATTGCCCTTTTTCTAGACCAACTGAACGCTAAGAAGTAACGATACCTCCATAATACCTTTTAAAGGAAGAAGCTGATTCCTGCAGGGATCCATTTGCCACCAATTTTGCTGAAGACCACTTTGCTAGCTATATTGAAACCTATAATTTTTTAAAAAGCCAAATCAGTTCTCAGCTCTGAAAATGTGCTGGGCTTTTTCTTTATTTTCGTGTCCTACACGAAGCACTTGGTCAATAAATATTCAGATAAATTAAGTGAGTCAGAAGCTTACCGTCCTCAGTCATTTGAAGGCTGAGGCAGTAATTTACACAATCCTTGCAGAATTCCAGGCTACACTGTGCAGGCCCAATTCAGGCCCACTCCTGACACCTCCAGCT
Organism: Macrotus californicus; assembly: GCA_007922815.1. NCBI lineage: Eukaryota > Metazoa > Chordata > Mammalia > Chiroptera > Phyllostomidae > Macrotus > Macrotus californicus. The sequence goes on along the minus strand of VMDR010002243.1, from coordinate 1,767 downwards.
ATAAATTACCTCCAGAGCTGGAAAGGGAAAGACAGGCCAGGTCTGAAATAGCACAATGGTGGGACAGTTCCAGTTTAGAGAAGGCAAATCCTGCAATAACCTAGATCCAAAGCCTTCAGAAGGAGTCTAACTCATTGTCAAAAAAAAGAGAGAAAATCTCTTCCAAGAAACAGTCTTCTTCTTCTTCAAAAATAAAAAATAAAACACTCCGTATTACTTCTTAAATATATAATTAAACATGGGAACGTCAAAAGCACACCAGAAAACAGAAGCTGCAAAATGACAACAAGCAAGCTGAACCCTTAATGCCTAGATGGCATCGTGTCTGTTAGCTCCACCAAATCAGAAGTTCTAGAGCCTCTGTCCAGGCTTGATGAAGGCCTGGCAACGGCCCCAACTGCTGGAGGTGGCTCTGGCACACAGAGTGGGCTCAGGTGACCAGCCTTTCCATGTGCAATAGGGGCACCCGAAGGGCCTGTCCAGTCCCACATGGTGATAAATAATGCGACCACGCAGAACACCTATAAAAGAGTGCCCAATGCTGTCAACAAATATTTTTTGAACAAACATGCAATAGTCTAGATATTCCTAGAACATCTTATTAGCCAGTTGTTCTGAGTAGAAGGCTTATAGGGAAATTTTTATGTCTTTATATGTTTTGTATTACTGGGACATTTACCAAAAACACCTATCATTTCTTTAGTCAGAAAAAAAATTAAGCCATTTTCCTTTTGAATGTTTTAATTCAATGTGGCTTCGAAGAAGGGATAAGTGAGTGTAGCATCTTCAACCAGGTGAGTGGCTGTCTAACAAGCCCACTGAGCTCCAAACTCTTTTCTAAAAAAAGGGCAGCTGCGTGACTGCAGCGACACTACTTGACCTGGCAGGCACCTTCGGAGGGCAATGCTGGAAAAACGAAAGTATGAAACTCATCACTATGACGAGGGCCACTCTGTGGCTCTGGAACTGCCCCCACGTTTGGTGTGAGGGCTCGCTCTAGCGCTGTGCTTTAGCCCACCTGCCTTCCATGACGTTTCCCGGTGAGGCCGATGCCCCAGACTCCTGGCAAACCCGGGGCCGCCTGAAGGCGGAAACGCTCACACACGTGGCGGAGCGCTTTGCACCGGACACTGTTGAAGAAATTTCTGACCAACGGACACTATCGACTTTCTAGACTTCAATTCAGCTATCACTTTGACTACAAAATCCAAAAGAACTCAAGACAAAGAATAAGCTCAGTTTCCTAACATTATGGTACACGTTACAGATCATAAAACAGGAAGAAATAATCTTCACACCAGATAAGACTTTATCGTTTTATTCATCACCTATTATAAAAGGCAAACAAAATTTTAAAACTGTAAAACTCATTTCGTGTTTTAACTGCAGATGGAAGACTGAATGAGAAAGTTAAGTGACAAAAGAAAAGTTGTTTTAATCAAAAATTAATCCTGACAGATTGTAGTTGGAGGGGAACAGTTTTTTTTAATACTTTTTAAAAAGCAAAAGACCAGCCCAAGTTGAATTCTTGGGATTTTATTGTTTTCCTCCTATTACTGGAAAAGTAACCCTGACTCTTTGACCCTTCAATTTTACTTCTAGGAATTTATCTTTTAAAAATATTTTCACAAGGATACAACTGTAAAAGATCATCATTTGTCACAGTTAAATACTGGAATCAACCCAAACAGTTCTGAATCAGACATTTGATGAAATAGCTGACAATATATCCACACAAAGGAATACTGTGCAGCATTATCTAAATAA